>JAQQZZ010099197.1:0-16653 GCA_030265115.1 Mopalia vespertina | reverse complement strand
ATGACCAACGGATACATGCACGCACAATCAACAAACACCATTCAAATAATAATCTTTGAGTGGAATTCGATTTTCCCCGTTTAAATGCGACTTACAACATTAACAGAGAAGAAAATCGGACAACTTCTGCTTTATTTGGCTGAACTCGGTGTTTACCATGGCCCCGCGTTATCGGTGTTGTTATTGGACAACTGAAACTGTGACCTTTCGTGAACCCCAGTATGCTTTGACCCAATTGAACAGTTTTAGATCTCAATTTAGCGACAAACAAAACACGGGGAGCGTTTTTGAGATCTGATTTTAATTAGATTGGGTGTATTGTACGCAGTATCTGGTGCAATATGGTGTGCAAGAGACTGTTTCTTGAGGTCAGCTAGGGATAGGCCTATAACATTGTTCTGCTAACATCTTGATTCTATGTCAGACATTGAATATATCTTGTCACGACTGCCTTCATTATAACGTGTCACTTGGGATGAATTAGATCAATTCAAATAACAGTTGATGAAACAACGAATTAAGTTACAATTAAACGGAGATTTCCTGTCAGAAAGTACCAGGTATCCCGTGAGGCCACAGTCCCCTGAACTATGTTAGAACTGCTGGTGTCATACTTAAGGGATCAGCGCAGTAGTATTTATATATACACTGTGGAACTGTACATATATCGTTTGAAGTAAGTCAGAAGGGAGGAAACCGTAGTCATAAGACGCACATGCCTCTCCTCTGTACCAACTAAGGATTTTCCCGAAATGGGCTATGCTTTTATTCCTTCTAGCTTACTATAACCCTATAGGTGCCAATATTACTACTCCTGGTATCATATATATCATGCATTTGAGTGATTTTCTCTGAGTTGTCTTGATATTATTTAAAACAATAACTCCAAATTTGAACAAATGCGTTGAAGTATCTATCTGTGTTGTAAATCAAATCACGATTGTAATAAACACAGTTAATGTCGAACAGCTACAATACACTTTAAGCTCATATGGTGGTTTAACATGTTTTACCCACGGCAATGAACAATGCGAAAGACACAATCGGTTAACATGTGGGATTTAGTAACCATTGTTGTAATATTTATATGTACATATCTTCCTCAACTGTTACCTACGGCTTGCAGAAATTTTGTAAAGGGAAAGATTTACAATAAAGAAAAACATTTTGAACAAAGTGATTAAGCCTCCGTGGTGGTGTGCTCTAGAGGGCATGCTCTGGACAGTGTATGTTTCTGGTCCACACATTCCTCTCACATCTGGCGTCACCGGTTCCATTCCAATGGACCGTGTGATGGTTCGATGCCAGCAACCAGTGGAAGTTGGTGGGTTTTAGACTTTGCACTCAATTTTTCCAACCACAATAAAGATTGTCAATGATATGTAACTGGGACGAGACCCAGTTGATCTAACATCGGATAAATAAACACACAAACATAACATTCATATTTGGCATCTGGGCCATCATATTTTTTCTTACAGTCTATATGCGCATTGTCTAGCTGCTCATGCTTATGACAGGTTACAGATACCGTGTTCCTCAGAGTTAAATATCCAGACTAATTCAGCAAGCAAACTGAAGTGGATTCGGCTCTTCAGTGGTGATGTAATTTAAAAGGATATCGTTGACTGGAGACAGGGGTTTAGATCTGATAAGAGCCAATCACAATAGGTCGACATACGTTCACAACTTGCCAATAACTCTCGATGGTACGTTCAGGAACCGCCAATGTTAATGTCCGCTAACATCATGTACAATCGGTTTATTATAGCATGACCTTGTAATTACTTATAGGTCAAATCGATATAGATTTATTATTGTACACTGTAATATATGTTGGAATAAAATCATCGGGTATAAGTGTATCGACGAAAACATTGTATTATTCCACCAGTGATCTGGCCCGGCTTTCAAGGCATGTATATAATTAAAGTTGTTGATTTTTTATACATTGTATAGATGTACTGCAATAAACCACTTCACATACAAACAATTGGCCAAACAAATTTTATAGGGAATACATGTGATAGCACAATTATTGATAAAACAATGGTGCCGAGACCTCCATGTAAGCATTACTATATTCAGTATCGATATCAAACGCCGAAGATAAATTGAGAAGATAAAAGTACATCAATATTCAATAGTGTATAGCTTTATGTATATGTTACACGATTTGACTGGAACTCTAGGCTATTTGACCAAAAGTGCTTTGATCGGCCGACAAATATTAGCAGGTATTACAATTAAAATGAACGGCAGGAAAACGAAAAGACCGCTCGAGCAACGTCCTTCTTTTCAAGTAGACAAAACATAAAGATTGATTTCACACTCGCAAGGTCTTTTTATTTCACAATCCTCCTTTTTATAATTCTCGAAACGTTTACTTTTACAATTGTTGTGTTAAAGAATCCAGACAGCCACCTTGTATTCACAGCGGAGGGAGACCAATAGCTCAATTAAACCGACCTTGGGGGATTGATAAAACAGCCTGCTTTTATGAAGCTCAGTTTGAAGTTGAAGGGTTTACATTACAAATACTGGCACACTGTGCTCGCTGTCGAGGAATTGTAACACTCGATCAATTCCCCGATAAAGTTATGTGGATTCGACGCCCCGGGCTACGAGAGGAACGCAATCCCAACTAGAACACGTTAATTGTTCAATGCCCCATAGATTTGTTTTCTGTCATGATGTACGGCCAACAAGAACCACTTCTCGTCTGTAGAGTGGAGCTTTGATCGACACGGGTATAAACATATCGCCATAAATACCGTAATAATGTTTGAGGTTCCGCTCACCTCACCTACCTGTTCCAAGCTACTCCATAATGTCGAAGCTCTCGGGTTGAGAGCGTTGTGGTCATTAGTACTGTAGGAACATTATATCACAGCAAGCACTTCATCAGTTCAGTTAGCCTGACTTTTTACTGTTGATGCCCGCCTCCACAAATTGAACTATACAATACTTGCAATATTTAGGGTTTCCTGATATTTGCACTTCAAGGTTTTTGGTTTTGGAAAGAAACAGTGCTCGGATAGTATATAGAGCCAATGCCTGTATGACATAGAGCTTTGTGTTACACACCTCTAACAACGAACATATAGCTTCATTAAAAGCTAAGACATACAATGTACACTACAACATTCACTGTAGAAGTCCGGTATTCCATTGTGCTTTGTTACAAGCATGAACAATATTCTGTATTTTGTTATCTCATAAAATTGTATATTATCATAATTTATTTCGCTAATTTCTTTAAAAAATAACATTTATAGAACATAACTAGATGATTATGTGCGATCAGCCCTGGAGATTTCCTTAACAATCAAACATTTTTAACTTTTACGTTGCTTATAACGAGTCATAGTTTCGGTGTTCATCTTTGATATGGAGATGAGAATATTTCGTCATGTCGTTTTACCATTACTGTTATTTGGCAGTACCTTTTAAACGTGGCTGTGCATTTATCGGTACATCTGGCACGCGGAGATGGTTTTAGAAGCGCTTAACCCACGGCTATGTAATCTCGTGGAATGTACTGAGGATAAATTATAAGTTAAGAGAACTTGACAGGAGCCACGCTATCGTTTTGCTGAATTAATAGAGGTCCAGTCGGTTATATACCCTACATATGCTTCAGATTATTGTCGTTGTTAAAATACCCTATAAATTGCATAGAGGTGTGACTGCAGAAAAACATAGGAACATAATTGGCATGCAATTATTTAAGCCAAAGGCAGCTAATTGATTAGCTGTTTACAAATGGAAAGAGTTAGAATTTGTTTTAACATTGCGGAAAGCCAAGCATATGCACGTTTCGATTCAACGGAGAAAAAACACATAATGTACGCCAACTATATTGGAGTTGAAATCGCAGCAATCTCGAAAATTTCGCGAAGTCATCGGGCTTTCGAACTCTTCCGCCATTGCGGTGCATTGTTATAGACCTTTCTTTTTGCCACTGCGGCTGATCGCTACTGCATACAGCCCAACAGCTCCTCTCCTGCTGGTCGCTATCGAATCTGCCTATAGCCCAACAATTCCACCTTTATCGGCCGCTACTGCTTACAGCCCAACAGTTCAACAGTTTAACATAGGTTGATGCAGCCTATAGCCGAACAGTTCCACTTCGGCTGGTCGAATCTGCCTATAGCCTAACAGTTCCACTCCTATCGGTCGCTACTGCCTGCAGCCCAACAGTTCCACTCCGGTTGGTCGCGAGGCCGACTGCCTACAGCCCAACATTTTCCCACCTGCTTTTCACTACTGCATACAGCACACAGTTCCACTCTGGCTGGTTGCTACTGCCTACAGCCCAACAGTTCCACTCTGGCTGGTTGCTACTGCCTACATCTCGACAGTTCCACTCTGGCTGGTTGCTACTGCCTACAGCTCGACAGTTCCACTCTGGCTGGCTGCTACTGCCTACAGCTCGAAAGTTCCACTCTGGCTGGTTGCTACTGCCTACAGCTCGACTGTTCCACTCGTGCTGGTCGTTGTTGCCTTCAGCCCAACAACTTTTCTGCTTTCCCTATAACATTTCCCAGGAATAGAACTAGCAATCCACTCAAAGGAGCAAGGTAACACATGATTTTACCTAAAGAAAAAGGCACATCACTGTGGAATACTTCTCGCATAGTAGTGACAGATGATCACTGCCTTACGATATTTTTGTTTAAGTTATACCTTTTTTTATTTGGAGAGTGACAATGCGAATGCTGGACAAAACGGTGTCCTAACGAACGATATTTTTTGTAGAAGTTAAATCACGGTTTATTTAGCGAGTTAAGCAAAGATTCATCAACATATTGCAAACTTTTAACATCATGGAAGATGATATTCATAGTAACGGCTTTTAGTTTTCATTTATTGGCCAGCTCAAAATAGTTTTTATTTAAACTGTCGTAACCTGCAAAGGTAATATCATTTTATAGGGACGATCCCTTTTTTTACCTCTTAATTCACAGTCACGTTCCCATAAAAAAGTTCATCAATTATTTAATATTGCAGAAGTGACGAGTTGCCACTACTCGCATATTTGATCTGTGTTTTCGACTCTCAACCTTTGTCCCATCACATAAAAGCAGCCAGCCTCCTGGTAGTCCTCAGATCTAAGGGGCTGTACAACATAGGACCCATCCCGTATTTGCTGTACGGCATCAGTGGTCATTCAATAGTTAAACAATAATTAGGAAAAAGTCGTATTGGAAAGAAAACAGTAAGAGCTTTAATCCATTGAGAAAAAGGCGAGCTCTCCCGTAGCTTTTGTACCTTTCTTTTTACTCGAAAATCGATGTTCTGTAGGCTGGATTTTATCGGCTGAATACTGCTTACTTTTGTCAACCTGGTGCTAAAAGCCGTGACATATTGAACACTAATTATTGAAATAGTTTTGAATATCCTACCACATCATTTGATAACAAATTTAAAATGTAGAATGGAGCTATTGCAAGAAACCTTATCAAATTAGATGTCAGAATGGAGTTTAGTTTACAGGCCTTTTTGTTACATTGAGAGACTGACTGAGTGGGGTTTTACGCTGAACTCAAGGGTTTTTCACTTATATGACGGCGGTGTATTCCAACAGTACTTAACTCTAGCACAATGGTAGCATATGAAGTATAAGGTTGAGTTGAAAATGAATCTTTCATCAATGCTAAGTAAAGATAGTTTTGTTACTCTCCAGTGGGCCTTGTTTGTCACAGAACTCAAATCTAATATTGATGTTAAATCCACTCGCCTGTACTGACAACAAGGTAGAATCTACATATAGCTCTTTCCATAATAGTACTGCGGAAATTTTCTAGCCTTTATCCACATTATTGTTGTAATGCTTTTGAATTATTTATTTTATCCTGCCCCTGTTTAAGATCTCAGGACATACAGCTCTATATTACTTATCGGTGTTGAGGTTTTGTTTCGGGACCAACGAATGTAGGCCTACAAATTATACTTTTACAGTTTCTGTTTTTAGACGATAACGTTATTGTAAAAAGAACACACTTGTTATCTTTAAGACTACATTGAAACAGAAACCTGACCGTATCCTACAATGCTAACTCTCAAATTTCCCACACAGACATTTAACAGGGTTGAACCAAGGCACACAACATCTTAACGACATCTTCATGTTTGAAAGTGACCAAACTCTTACATCCTCTGTCAGTTCTACGAACATTTATTATAATGCTTATTACGTGGCCCTAATAAAAAACCTGAACAGAAAGTGTTATATCTTCGCCACTTTATTGGAGATAAAAAAGTTAAAGCCAGGTGCTTGAATCTGGACACTGTTGATAAAATATTAGCGATACTAGTTATGCCATAAAAGCTCCTGTTCCGTGCAAATTCAAAAACTAAGTTGTCTTGATATGTTAACACCACATATTGGTAGAGCAAGCACTGATTTGAATCAGTATTCAAATTTTATTTTGGGGACCTTGGTGTTAGTCTGTGTTATGAAAATACTGTATACATAGGCCGACACACAGTAGACCCAAATCTACGGTGACGGCAAACTCACGAACAGTGTTCATGAATCGTCGTCAAAACAAAAACAGTCGGACGTGATAGTGACATATCTCCAAAAACTTTCATGGATATACAACTTTTTTTGTCCGACATTCCACCACAAACTTGTATAATGTAGAGTGGCAATTTGATTCCACCAATTCAAGGCTTTCGTCAGGAATGGGTTGTACACTATGGTTCAGTTAAAAATTAAGAATCAGTTTGGTCAGTTGAATGTGAAAGATCATTGGATGAGTTAAAATCCATACTGGTTTAGCCATAACTTGTCATTGAAGCTGGCTTGAGACGGTAGTGACGTATAGTGGCGGACATTTTTATTATTATCAGAAGATAAGACTGGAGTGCAGCATCCTAGTTCTTTATTCCACTAGAGAAAAAGGTAGGTTTTTCAATAATTTTGGTTTTGCAGCATGCGAATTTTGCGAAAGTACGTCGTGTACGATATGACGTCACTTTTAGAGTCATGTTTAAGGTAAATAGTTTAGGTTTAGTGTGAGGTTTAGGGTTAGCTTAGGTTTAGTGTGAGGTGCAGTGTTAGGTTAATTGTGAGGTTATGGGTTAGTTTAGTATGAGGTGTAGGGTTAGGTTTAGTGTGAGGTTTAGGGTTAACTTAGGTTTAGTGTGAGGTGTAGTGTTAGGTTTAGTGTGAGGTTTAGGGTTAGTTTAGTGTGGTGTAGTGTTAGGTTTAGTGTGAGGTTTAGGGTTAGTTTGAGGTTTAGTGTGAGGTGTAGTGTTAGGTTTAGCGTGAGGTTTAGGGTTAGTTTAGGTTAAGTGTGAGGTTTAGGGTTAGTTTAAGGTTAGTTTGAGGTTTAGTGTTAGTTTAGGTTAAGTGTGAGGTTTATGGTTAGTTTAAGGTTAGTTTGAGGTTAGTTTAGGGTTAGTTTAAGGTTAGTTTGAGGTTTAGTGTTAGGTTTAGGGTTAGGTTTAGGGTAAGTTTGAGGTTAAGGGCTAGGTGAAGGGTTAGTTTGAGGTTAAGGGTTAGGTTTAGGGTTAGTTTGCGGTTAAGGGTTAGTTTGAGGTTAAGGTTTAGGTTTAGGGTTAGTTTGAGGTTTAGGGCTAGGTTTAGTGTTAGGTTTAGGGTTAGTTTGAGGTTTAGGGCTAGGTTTAGTGTTAGGTTTAGGGTTAGGTTTAAGGTTAGTTTGAGGTTTAAGTTAGGTTTAGGGTTAGTTTGAGGTTAAGGGCTAGGTTTAGGGTTAGTTTGAGGTTACGGGCTAGGTGAAGGGTTAGGTTTAGGGTTAGTTTGAGGTTTAGGGCTAGGTTTAGTGTTAGGTTTAGGGTTAGTTTGAGGTTTAGGCTTAGGTTTAGGGTTAGTTTGAGGTTAAGGGCTAGGTGAAGGATTAGGTTCAGTATTAACCCTAACCCAGAACTAAGGACTCACGCTTTGTCTTACATGATAGACATACACACTTTTGTCTTACATGATGGACATACACACTTTTGTCTTACATGATGGACATACACACTTTTGTCTTACATGATAGACATACACACTTTTGTCTTACAACTTTAAGTCACACATTAGAAAGAGTTTATTGAGCAATATCTTGACACAAGATATATTAAATTAAAGATAATACAATTAATACTGATTGTTTATAATGAATTTAACACTCGATATAGTCAGTATTGCAATTACACAGTTAAACAGTACTTTTGACAGGTTACTCCAACATCATCATAGCATTATCTTATTGCGGTAACATGGTTTTCAATTTTTAACGTCTTTGTGTTTGTTATTGCTGCGGGAAAACAAAGGCTTCACGATGGAAATGTGTTCTTCTTCTCACTAAATGATTCGTTTTATATTTTACAAGTAAAGATATGTATAATGTTCTATATCAATACTTTAACAATAAGTTGAAAAACTGAATTTAAGGACTTGGCTTAAAGCATTCACTCAATTATGACATTCATGTTTCAAAGACAAATACTAAAGAACTTCAGATGATAGGTGTCCTTAAGCAAAATTATGATAAACCTAAAAAATATCTAGGCCCTTTGAAAATGTTCAATGTTGAGAAGTAATCTGGAATATAGTCTCCTGATAATGTTTTTTTTATACTGACCAGCTAGAGAGAGAACATAAAATACAACGGCTCTAAGGCAAATGCTGACAATTTCTCTAAACGGTATGCTGAACATTGAATCGATTTTAAATCAACTAATCTACAAAATAGTAGAAACTATTCAAAACATTTATTTCTCCATACATATGCCATGGTCTAGTCAGTTGTGTTTATGATACCAGTTAAATATGTTTATTGTTCCAGATCACAATGTCCTTAAGCCACTAATGTTAAGCTTAATATTCACATATCCAATGTGTGCAGCTGTTAACCATCCGCACAGAAGCTGTAATAAGGTCTTCCAAAGACCATGATGTCAACATTCCTCATACTTATTTATGTTTCAAATACAACGTACAATCTATTTCCATATAGTGTGTCCTCTACATTAACCTTCGGGGGTCTCTGGACTGAAACAAAATCAAATCCAAACACAGTGTATATTTGTAGATGTAATAAATAGTTGAATTTTTAGGATTAATACTGTAATTAAGTGTTTTGTTCTGTGCCAGTTGCATTGTAGTAACGTTAGTACAACCCCACTCCTCAAGATTTGTGCTTCCAATAGCATATTTACCCTGATATCATTTACTAGTATGCTTAACAAACACTGCAGAAAAGACTACGGAGTAGGATTATTTGCTGGAGCTTACGTCAGCTTGTCATATAAATTTGTATACCTGGCATCTTACTGACTGTTGTATCTGATAAGTTAAAAGCGTTTGTGCCGAAGTCTCAGGCTAAAGTTAATAAGTGCTCGACATACATATTCTCAGTTTTTGACCTTTTACTTTCTGTATAAAGCGCTCATCTTTCCATTGGATTCTACATAACATTAAATAGCCTTTTAGTTTAATACGCCTGTCCATAGGGATAGCTTAGATCCACTTAAACAATATTGGGTGGAACAATGAAATAAGTGAGATGATACACAGCTGTTGTTGAAAACGGAGATTTCCTGTTAGAAAGGACAACCTATCCAGTGAGGCCGCAGTCTCCAGACATACGTTCTAACTGCTGCTATTATCGGACTTATACCCTGATACACATCACACAGCTGTCTGTGTACTGCACTTTTTTTTAATACCCGCGCTGGGTACCAATTGATATCAGTCATTTTAATGTTAATTCCTGGCGCCAGTCAGTTCTACTTTTCCATTATGTATGTAGCCTACCATCTAAATTCAGCACAATTACGGAAAAGCATCAGATACAATTGTTTTGTGAATTATGAAGAAAATCAATCAATGGGCACATTGTATTTGGCATTTTGTTTTTAATAACCATGTGTCTGAACACAAATATTCTATCTGTTTTATGTTGATGACTCAGGGCTACAAAAATGTCCAGTTTCCAGCGGAACACCTAACACTTTAACTGCACATGTTACCTTTTGACTGCTTTATCTGATAAGTTAAAAGCGCTTGTGCTGAAGCCTCAGACTCAAGTTATTAAGTGCTCGACGTACATATTCTCAGTTTTTGACCTTTCGCTTTCTGCATAACGAAGTCTTCTTTCCATTGAATAAACCCAAGTCCTGACGTATCACCTTAATTCTGCTCTTCTTCTACGGTTCACGGTCCATGTGAGATTAGCTGACCTCTCACGTTTAGAGGACTTCACAGAGATATGAAAGCCCAAACGCTCTACACAACTACACTTGGCAGGGAAGACCTGGTTTAGTCTCAAATGGTTTATTTATTCACAAAAGGTATTTAAATGCACTTAACATGCAAGTTGAGCTGCGTTGCATATCTGAACATTTTTCACATATTTAACGAGGTGCATATTGAAACATGTGTAACCAAATCAATTATTAGGCTGATTCCGATCATTTTTGACTGGCAATAAGAAATAGTGTAGTACGGTTTGTCAGAGCCTATCAGATGACCTCCAATATGTAATACATTCCGTTTAAAGTTCGCGCAGAGAGCTGTATTGTTTGTTTTTTTAAATTGAATAATATTGTGGTGTATCAAACGAATGACAGACCAAACCACGTAGAAAACTCATAAATTAAGAAAAACTCAAACCGTGTGGAGGTGAAATCAGACGTTTTGATTACCTGGTTTAGTTCTGTGTAGTTAAAAAACAGCAGCATGTCACGAAGAGGCAGAAAGGTGATCTTCTATGAGCAGTCGCGCATGAACCAGACTCCTCTCTCGCGTTAACCTCGACCCGCAACGTTCGTCTAGTACGATCACAGAGACAGCTTAAAAACTAATGGCCGACGTATATGCCCCAGATATCGTCGAGTTTGTGTTCTAGAAGTTTTTTTTTTCTTAAAATTATTTCAAACATTAAATCAAACCCCAAACTTATACAATTCGTCACCCTAATAAAATAGTGCCTAAGTCAGTCTTTCACAGATTTAATATTTTTGCTTAAATCAGCTCTACATCATGAGATCCACCTATTGTAAACGTGTCAACTGCAAACACTTAAATCAGCCCTACATCATGAGATCCACCTTTTGTAAACGTGTCAACTGCAAACACTCACCTTGAATGTGTTGGAAACCAATAAGATAACTGTTTAACCCAAGCATGTGACATAGGCAGATTTACATGTTTTTTAAAATTTATCTCAAAAGTCTTAAATATGACTTAGGCATTTATTGTATTATGGCGACGGACATTTAATTACAAATAAAGACATGTTTTGTTTACTTATTAAAGGTTATGTGAACGGTTTTCTTTGTGATAAACACAACTTATTGTTTCTGTTTCTACACTCTTAGAAAAATATGGCTTTAATGGAACTCTTTAAGGTTCTTCCGTCATGGAAACCTTTATGGTTCTAGTGGGACCCTCACAGCATCTGTTCCAAGTATTTTTCATTTTTGTCTTATATCAAAGAACCGTTTTTGTCGTAATGGTTCCATATAAAACCATCCTCTGTTCTAGAGAACCCTCACAAAACCATTATTTTGTGTATGAGCATCTAACGTATTGGCATCTATATGTATCCTACTATACTTGTCATTCCAAAACTGTTGTGAAAAAGTGTCATATTTCACAAGGATAAAGCGAATTATTTGTTTTGAGCATTTACACACATGTCAACTCTAAGTAGGAACCACACCCTCTAATCTGTCCGTCGACACCCTTGCATTTGGTTCCTTAACCATGCATCTTCTCGGTCCAGCCCCCACGCCGCTGCGGTAACTGGTTAAATTCACACGGCGCCTATGATGTTGGTGGGTGTGCCGGCAACCAGCAGAATTGTATTAGCTTCCAAAGTTATACCCAGTTTCTTCCTAATGGAAATTTAAATTAAGTTCTGAGAATTAAGGTCTTGTTGGATTCCCTTGGGTAACATGATCTGATTTTTTTCAATCAGTATAAAGTAAAATATTAAATCTTTATGTTAGTGAAAAAAATATAAGGAATTTTGATTACAATTAGTTTCCAGTCTGCCTATTCCTGCACGCTAATCTTCCATTTACGATTTCTGACACTTCAGATTTAGTGCAAAACAACCTTTTTAGAATATTTCTCGAAAACTGTTCTTCGTATAGAAACAAATTTGTCGCAGTTTGAAGAGTTATCGTGTTTTGATAGGACTTCAAAAGGCTGGACAGGCAAAATATATAAGACCATTCCAAGAAATAATCCAAACAATGACGCGTCATTTTTTAGTCCAATGTATACAATGTCTATAGAAGATAAACTCATTCGTTCGCGGCTAGAGTCACTACGCTTTGAAAAATAAACCGCTAAAATCTGTATTTTTAGGTTGATCGGAGTTAAATTTGAAATCACTATTATATATTCACTAAATTCCGACATTTGTTTTCTTGAGTGAATGTATTTTATTTGATAGGTTGGGGTTTAATGAACAGTTTGCGAGGAAAAGGCTAAACCAGATTCAGTGCAGAGTAGCACAAAATCTTGTCCATTGTTTAAAATTTTTCCTTTCAGTTTTTCTACCGTTTTTAAGTCAGAGTAAACTGTCTTCATATAAGTGAAATACCCTTGAGTTTGACGTTACACCCCAATCAAAGAAAGAAACAAATCCAATTTTGACATGTATCCGATTTTAATTGTTTATTACCCAGATTATACCATTCAGAGTTCGTCTCATTTCACAATTAAATTAGGTGTCCTGTTAAAACTGTGACATACTTCTATTCGCTTGATTGCGTATATCATGTATAACATAACCGGTAAAGTAAAGAGTCAATTAATAAATTGCGATTTTCCAAGACCTAGTCATGTAGAGAAAAGGTGGATCTAACAGTAACTAAAGAATTACTGTTAGATCCACCTTTTCTCTACATGACTAGGTCTTGGAAAATCTCAATTTATTAATTGACTCTTTTCTTTACCGGTTATGTTATACATGATATATTTGGAGATAACGCAACATTCAAATCATTTCGTAGCCCTGATAGTATAGTGGCCGATTCTTTATAGAAGAGTTTAACTAAAGTGACAACCATTGTTATGATGCAAAAAATAAAAACAAAGAGTTAGCTTGCAGCAGACACATTTGGTAGATTCTGTTAATAATTTGTTTACATAATGAAGCTCTCCGTTCTGCAGTACCATTCATTGTATGTGTTGCTGCACATACGGGGGATGAAATGAGTGCCCTGTTTTACCTCAACAACATATTGCTCTAACTGAACATGTCAGATGGGCTAGCATGTGTGATAAACTATTTCTCAGTTTATTTACAAATATCTTCTGACGTAATCTTCATAACCGGCTTGGTGCGTGTCGTGAGTGTTGATTTGAGAAATAATGTTGGTAAAATATTTAGGTTAAGGTTGATTGCGGAGAGTTGGTGTTTGGCCTCTTCTGGCCATTAACATCCCTGGGATTCAAGTTTATCTCCCAGTTTCCATTTTGATGTTTGGCCTGTCAAACATAGCTTATCATAGCTTATGGTAGGTTACAGGCACTGCGTTCATCAGAGACGTCAGAAATAAATTGACTAATTCAGCGGGCAGACTGAAGTAGATTATGCCCTTGGTGATGGAATCTCAAATGTTGAGCCTTTAGTAGATAGCGTTGCCTGGGGAAGTGGAGACAACGATTTACTGCTGATAACGGTTACTATTAACGTCTATACAGGTTCATAACTTACCAGAAAATCTCGATAAAACTCCCAGAAAATATCTCATTTGGTAAAACCTGTAAGATCGGTACCACATTTCTTACAAGGTGCCCATTAATCTTGATAACATACATACATCTGACTTTTTGTGGATAGTGTTAAAGTTAAATGGACTAAACATATCACAAAACGTTTCAAAGATATTATTTAACCCTTACCGGTTATAGACTTATTAGCTGAATGAAACAAGTTCATTTAAAGAATCATATATACCTCTATGTGACTTCGATCTGGTTTAGAAAAAAAACTCCAGAGACATATTATCACGCTCTTGTATTGCTGGTGAATTTTTGTCCGGCTTGATTGCAAATAACATGAGCGTAACGAAGAAAGATAGACCTCTTGACACCTCTATATCTCAAGTGGATATGCGAATCGAATTGAGCCTGCAGGTTAAATCTCTGAAACGTAACAGTGTATTTTGCAATTCCTATCTCATGTAAAATTGAAAAGGCTAGTCAGTGATCCTGTTTTTTCAGAAAAGAGAAATTATATTAACCTTATTGAGTAGAAGCGGATTTGAGGGTAGGAATGTATGTACTGCGGAAGCACCCACAGTCTTAACCAAATGTATTGTAATTAATGGGTTGACAATTCAAAAACTGTCATAGGGCTGTCGACGACTGCAAAACTCAATCAACTGCTCCCTTATGTTATAAGGATACACCGCCCCTCCCAGAGACGGGAGCACCATAACCCCAGCCACACCACGTTAATTGTTCAATGCCCCATAGATTTGCTTCCTGTCAAAATACATCGCCACAAGAACAACTTTCTCAGCTCGAGAGTGTAGCTTTGACGGGCACTGGTATAAACAACTCACCAAATACTGTGAGGAGGTCTGTTTTGAGTTTCTGCACATCTCAACACTTATTGGACCTCTTTCACTACATCCTCTTCGCTCTATAGTCTTCCTTACTTTAGAACTAGCATGAGAAAACAATGTAATATTTTATGTAGAAATGCTTATTCTAATACGATAACTGAAATCGAGTATAGTGAATTAATAAAGCTAACGTTTCGTTCTGTTTTATAATGATGAGGTATCGCCCTAATTTCTTAATTTTAGCACAAATATAACTTATATATTATTATGTTGAGAAATGTTGCATGTTGATTAGAGGAAACACTCCTCAGAACTGGAGAGCCTTGACAAATTATTTTATCCGGGCAACTAAAACGTTGAATAAAGGAAACTCGCACACCACATTACGCATGTATCTGTGTTTTAGTGATGGTTTGACTGAGAAATGTTTCTTTACTTTGTTAAACATTTGACTGAGAAATGTATCCATGTATTGATGAAGGTTTGACTGAGAGAAATGTATCTGTATTTTGATGAAGGTAAGACTGAGAGATGTTTCTGTGTTTGGATGAAGGTTTGGTGAGATATATGTATTTGTGTTTTGATGAAGGCGCGATGAGATATATGTATCTGTGTTTTGATGAAGGTAAGACTGAGAGATGTTTCTGTGCTTTGATGAAGGTAAGACTGAGATATGTTTGTGTTTTGATGAAGGTTAGACTGAGATATGTTTCTGTGATTTGATGAAGGTAAGACTGAGATAAGTTTCTGTGTTTTGATGAAGGTTAGACTGAGATATGTTTCTGTGTTTTGATGAAGGTTTAGTGAGACATATGTATCTGTGTTTTGATGAAGGCTTGATTGAGAGATATTTCTGTGTTATGAAGATGGTTAGACTGCGAGATGTTTCTGTGTTTTGATGAAGGTTAAACCGAGAAATGTATCTGCGTTTTGATGAAGGTAAAACTGAGAGATGCTTCTGTGTTTTGATGAAGGTAAAGACTGAGAGATGTTTCTGTGTTTGGATGAAGGTAAGACTGAGAGATGCTTCTGTGTATTGATGAAGGTAAGACTGAGAGACGTTTCTGTGTTTTGATGAAGGTAAGACTGAGAGATGCTTCTGTGTTTTGATGAAGGTAAGACTGAGAGATGTTTCTGTGTTTGGATGAAGGTAAGACTGAGAGATGTTTCTGTGTTTTGATGAAGGTAAGACTGAGAGAAGTTTCTGTGTTTTGATGAAGGCAAGACTGAGAGATGTTTCTGTGTTTTGATGAAGGTAAGGCTGGGAGATGTCTCTGTGTTTTGATGAAGGTAAGACCGAGAGATGTTTCTGTGTTTTGACGGTGGTAAGACTGAGAGATGTTTCTGTGTTTGGATGAAGGTAAGACTGAGAGATGATTCTGTGTTTTGATGAAGGTAAGACTGGGAGATGTTTCTGTGTTTTGATGAAGGTAAGACTGAGAGATGTTTCTGTGTTTTGATGGTGGTAAGACTGAGAGATGTTTCTGTGTTTGGATGAAGGTAAGACTGAGAGATGTTTCTGTGTTTTGATGTCGGTAAGACTGAGAGATGTTTCTGTGTATTGATGAAGGTAAGACTGGGAGAGATGTTTCTGTGTTTTGATGAAGGTAAGACTGAGAGATGTTTCTGTGTTTTGATGAAGGTAAGACTGAGAGATGTTTCTGTGTTTTGATGAAGGTTAGACTGAGAGAGATGTTTCTGTGTTTTGATGAAGGTAAGACTGAGAGATGTTTCTGTGTATTGGTGAATGTGAAGCGGATAGAGATGTATCCCTGTTTTGATGGTGGTTAGACTGAGAGAAATGTATCAGTATTTTGATGAAGGTAAGAATGAGAAATGTTTCTTTACTTTGTTAAAGGTTTGACTGAGAGATGTTTCTGTGTATTGATGAATGTTAAGCGGATAGAGATGTATCCCTGTTTTGATGGTGGTTAGACTGAGGGATGTGTCTGTGCTTTGATGAAGGTTTGACTGAGGGATGTGTCTGTGTTTTGATGAAGGTTTGACTGAGGGATGTGTCTGTGCCTTGATGAAGGTTTGACTGAGGGATGTGTCTGTGCCTTGATGAAGGTTTGACTGAGGGATGTGTCTGTGCCTTGATGA
>JAQQZZ010099186.1:0-16654 GCA_030265115.1 Mopalia vespertina | reverse complement strand
AAGCAATACCCAATGTTTAAGATCCAATTATAAAATGGATATAGCTCGATTAGAAAATTAGACAGCATAATTCAACACAAGAAATGATGCCCGTTTTTCATATATGCATTTTATTGCAGAGAGGAGTATCGCTTTAAGTAAATTACAAAAACCCACGTGTGTTTGAGTGTCTTTTATTCACGTGTCAAGCTGAACTCTTCTCTGTTCCATATGGCCCTAAAGATAGTATATTTTACTTCCGTACGCCGTTGGAATTTTCAACTCCAATGTAAATAGTTTTACTTCAATAGAAAATAATATATACCTGGTTATTGATTTATATGCTAGGCTAGTTTTATTTGAAAATGCGGGTTACACATAATTCAGTCTTATACAGATGATTTCAGAGAGCAATCTGATAATTCTATTAATTATCTGTGGGATCTGTGACGTATGCACAAGAACATATGATAACAACTTTGGTTACCCGATATCATCTTTACTTGTTGGGCTTTAACACGACTTTCATGCGGTCAGCTCAATTACAGCCTTCGTCCCATCGTCATATCTTGTGCATACATTTGAGTTATCCTCTGCTAATCAACCCCATAACATCCGCAGAAATAATTACTACAAATCAGTACTACCTTGCACAACGACATTTTATGGCATTAATTATCGAAGGGCGAAGGAACCCACCTGCCAATACCTTAACGGATAGTGAATGGTAATAATCAATATTCATCAGTGGATTCCACTATATTCTGTTCTGAGTTATGGATATACATACATGTATTCGTTGTTCCTACTGACTTAATGGCGTCATACCGTTGTGACAAGGTATCCCTAACAGATTAACCAGTGAATCATGTTAAATGTTTATTTGTTAATTTCTTAGACCATTGAGCTACGTGAACTTCACTGGTCGTAGACCCACAATAGCCAGGCTTAGGTTATAGAAATGGGGTTCCTATGGCTTTAAAGGACATCAGCCTCGGAATAGCTGTGAGATTATTAACACTGTATATATTCACAGCGAATAGGTGATAACACAGGCGATCTTACTGTTAATGATTCAAATTTTATGATAGTGTAAAAATTATTCGAAATTCTAGTTAAACAAAGCTTTCTAAGTTTTTAAAGAGCATTTATTGAGTCATTCACAATGTGTTAGTAATGAATGGGATTATCACAGCAGAGTAGGCTTGGGAATTTTTTGCCATGCGTTGAGGTGTTGTTCCAATGATGCATAAAGCATATTGTTTTTCCACTGCAATGTATAACACTCAGTAGACATATTGGAATAGGCATAACACATCGTGTTACGTCAATTGTACAGTGGATTCGATTCAATCTTTAAATGCCTATTTCAGACACCTCATATTTTGGCAGATCCTACATAGAAAGTTACTTATTTCTCGAAAACGGTTCGTCGTAAAGACTTCAAATTTGTTGTATGTAAACGAGGACAGTGTGGACAAATGTATGTCATTTGATTCAAACGGGTATACAGTTCAATATAATTACATACGGGTAAATCTGAAACCCACGACCTTCTGCTGGTTGCTTGCATACCAACACACATACAGTCCGTGGAAATCAAATCCACGACCTGCTGGTTGCTGGCATACCAACACACATACAGTCCGTGGAAATCAAATCCTTGACCTGCTGGTTGCTGGCATACCAACACACATACAGTCCGTGGAAATCAATTCCACGACCTGTTGGCTGCTGGCAAACCAACCCACATGCAGTCCTTGGAAATCAAATCCACGACCTGCTGGTTACTGGCATACCAACACACATACAGTCCGTGGAAATCAGTTCCACGACCTGTTGGCTGCTGGCAAACCAACCCACATACAGTCCGTGGAAATCAAATCCACGACCTGCTGGTTGCTGGCAAACCAACCCACATGCAGTCCGTGGAAATCAAATCCACCACCTGTTGACATACCAACCCACATACGGTCCAATGGAATCAACGCCGCGGCCATAAAGGTGATAGGGCACACAGACCAGGTGCAGTCACTGTAGACCAAAGACGCCACTTTCTTTAGCTTTACTAATGGGTTCTGGTATTGCTGTCTGCATGGAGTGTAAGTACACTTGTAATAGTCCTAAAAAATTGACTTTTTCACATGAATTACAATCTCAAGCAATATCGATATTTAGTCTTTTCCGTTGCTACAATGTTATTGATTTATTATAACTTTGACAAAAAATCTATAAACACCGGCGCTTTTCTTTCACACATGAACGGTCATGACAGCTTTATACTATTAGGATTATGCCCAGGAGTTTATACAGATGAGAGTTTTATCGATATTCCTTTCAACTAGGACGTGTTGTTCAGGTTGTCGTGTGTGGTATGTCAAAGGGCCATTTACAATCTCATCGTGTTTAACTGCCATTACTGTCAATCTTGATTTCTTTACGTGTTTTATCACCATGTACTTTTGTTTTACTGTTTTCTTGACCTGTTGTTAAGTGTTTAACCCAAATGAAACAATAAGACTATTTCTTTTTGGGGGAAATGTGTTCTAATTTTTCACACCTGTTGTATTTGGTATTCTCTTCGCAAGAGGTGATGTGTGTGTGTACGTGGTGGTGAGAGTGTCTTTACTAGTGCGTGTAGAATCTGATTATGGAATCGCTAATGTAATCGGAAATTTAATATATTTTATGAATAAACACGATAATAATTTATTTGATGCTGAGAAATTTGATTAAATTTTTGCTTTTGTTAATGCGCTGTACATGCTCGGACTACATGCCATCATGGCTATTCCGTAGCTGCAACAACAACAACACAATTATCGTCACTTCACATCAAGGCGGCTGCCGTGTAAATACGTAACTGATTGTCAAAAAATGAAACATTGATATCCTGACTGACGGGTGTCAAACGAGGTGCCGCACGTGAGCACTTTCCATTAGCATATGGAGACCGTTCACTAACGAGTCAGTCTCATAACTTCACCTGAGATACGAACATTTCTAGAAAGCCTGCCATAATTTCGACTCTTCTCCATGGACAAGCCGGGCTACAATCAAAACAGTGGATTTCGTCTGATGGGGGAAGGGGGGAGGGGGTTTGTCTTTCAACATTAATCTTCTAACGGGATAGAACAAGTCCAATTTGAGTTTTCGTTTTAAATCATTTCATTTACATCTCTTTTATCACGAATAGAAAAATACCAAACATCAAATCCACCGAAGCATTATTGTAGCAAATTGCAGAAACGTTGCTCTTTTACAGATACAGACCGGCGGCCAGACAGATGGGTCGCAAAAATATTGTCCCACAGTTCCGTTTAATATTTGTAATACAATTATCTATTCAATTAACAACAAATTAATAACCTCAGTGAAATCTTTTTGTCCTAAGATTTATTTACTTTCATGATTCAACATGTGCTAATTCAATCCCTGTTAACTGCTAATCGATTAAGGATGCTTTCAACAGCAAACATAATGGAACTTTTCACAGTTCGATGATACAATAGATAACATCGGTTCAAGCAAACTTCAGAAGAAGACAAGCAGGGTTTTCGTGGGGAAGGGTTATTTGTTGATACTTTATTTCGTGTGCATATCGGTAGAATAATAAACATTGACATATTACCCACGCATAATTCTCTTAATGGATGATAAATGCCGTACTTTGCTAGAGAAGGGAAACAGATTCATCTTGCGGCAGTTCGAAGTTAGCTCCGGATTCGTAAGTGGTTCTAGGTTATTCGAAAAGCGACACAAAATATTGTTCAAATCACAAATAACGTTAAAAAATAGGAATCCCATTTACAGATCGTTTGCAGCAATTATTGTGGAGTGAAGACACTGCGATGCAACCTAAAGAAAGTCTTCCGCTGGCTGCTGGCATGTGCCGCCCCTCATACACACAGGATATAGAGCCTACACGCTGGACAGGTTAATATAATCCCACCTCGGTCGATTTTAATTAATCCGCATGCCCCAACAATACCATTCAGTTGTATTGACCATGTAATTCATTAAGTAAATTACCTTATCACAAAAACCCATGTGTGTTTTAGTGTCTTTTATTCATGTGTCAAACTGAAGTTTTCTATGGTCCATATGGACCGAAAGGTAATATTTATGTATATTTCAATTACTTACACTGTTGAAATTTTCAACTCCAACGTAAATAGTTTTACTTCAACAGAAAATAATATATACCGAGTTATTGATTTATATGCTATGCTAGTTTTATTTGAACATGCGGGTTACACATAATTCAGTCTTATACAGATGATTTCAGAGAGCAATCTGATCATTCTATTAATTATCTATGGGATCTGTGACGTATGCACAAGAACAAATGATAACAACTTTGGTTACCCGATATCATCTTAACTTGTTGGACTTTAACACGACTTTCATGCGGTCAGTTCAATTACAGCCTTCGTCCCATCGTCATATCTTGTGCTGGCAAATAAGACTATTTATTTTTGGGAAATATGTTCTAATTTTTTCACAGCTGTTGTATTTGGTATTCTCTTCGCAAGAGGTTGTGTGTGTGTGCGTGGTGGTGAGAGTGTCTTTACTAGTGCGTGTAGAATCTGATTATGGAATCGGTAATGTGTTAGTCTAAATTTTTCTCATGAATGAACACGACAATAATTTATTTGATGCTGAGATATTTGATTAAATTTTTGTTTTAGTAAATACGTTGTATATGCTCGGACTACATGCCACCATGGCTTTTCCGTATAGCAGCAGCAACAACAACAACACAATTAATCAAGGTCGTTGGCTTGCAAAAACGTAACTGATTGTCAAAATTACAACATAAAAGGTTTATTTTAAGTTGGTTACTGTGTAAAATGATTCGTTTTCGGAGACACATGTCTTTTCATCAAGTTCCTCCAATGGTGTTAATGATATCTCAATGATGTCCATGAGCTGTCAGACATTGATGTACAAACGCCTGTGATTTCACTATTAAAAAAGGTGTTTAAATTGTTTTTCTTTAATAGAAATTTTATACTTCCGTCAAAGTGTTACTTTACAGTGATTATTTGACTACATGCCATTTTATTATTGACTGCATCTGAAACAAGTTATTAATTATTTATAATAAATTAACGGATTACTTCCCTACTGGGAAAATGTCTTATCAGTCCACAATTAAGGTCTACGGCTCTAAACTGGAACCCCCCCTAGAAATGAAACATTGATATCCTGGTTGACGGGTGTCAAACGAGGTGCCGCACGTGAGCACATTCCATTAGCATATGGAGACAGTTCACTAACGAGCCAGTCTCATAACTTCACCTGAGATACGGACATTTCTAGAAAGCCTGCCATAATTTCGACTCTTCTCCATGAACAAGCCGGGCTACAATCAAAACAGTGCAGTTCGTCTGAAAATCACAAAATTCTTCTGGTAGAGCGTAGCTTTTATTACTACATTCGCTTGGAATTTACTAGTATGCAATATGTAATCGGGTAGACTATCCGCGGTGTTTGGCTTATTTTCTCCGCATATGACCATGAACTTGTGCTAATAAACAAGGCAAGTGCAATACACATATATAACCTACAGTTACTAGTGGTGAGGAAAACTGCATGGTTTAGTTAAAGACAAAATGGCCATCAACTTGCAAAAAAAACCCAACAAATCTGAGTGAAACTCAACTGTGATCTGCAAGTTGTTATAATAAATTTGGACATACGTTGGGGTAAATTATATATTTCTAAAAATTACTCACACATGTATTCATATCGTGCCATCTGAATAGCAGGGGGTTGTCTTTCAACATTTATCTTCTAACAGGATTGAACAATTCCATTGTGAGTTTTCGCTTTTAATAATTTCATTCTCATCTCTTTTATCACAAATAAAAAAATACCAAACATCAAATGTTTTGAAGCACTATCTCATAACTGCAAATTGCAGAAACGTTGCTGTTTTACAAATACAGACAGGCGGACAGACAGATGGGTCGCAAACCTATTTTCCCACAGTTCCGCTGAATATTTGTAATACAATTATCTATCCAATTAACAACAAATTAATAACCTCAGTGAAATCGTTTTGTCCTAAGATTTATTTACTTTCATGATTCAACATGTGCTAATTCAATCCCTGTTAACTGCTAATCGATTAAGGATGCTTTCAGCAGCAAACATAATGGAACTTTTCACAGTTCGATAGATAACATCAGTTCAAGCAAACTTCAGAAGAAGACAAGCAGGGTTTTCGTGGGGAAGGTAATTTGTTGATACTTTATTTTGTGTGCATATCGGTAGAATAATAAACATTGACATATTACCCACGCGTAATTCGCTGAATAGATGATAAATGTCGTATTTTGCTAGTGAATGCAATAGATTCATCCTAAGGCAGTCGGAAGTTAGCTCATGACTCGTTATTCGTTATTCGAATAACGACAAAAAAACGGGAATCATTATTCAAAATCACGAATAACGACACAAAAATGTATTCGTTATTCGAATAACGAATAATACTAAAAACGGGATTCGTTATTCGAATTACCAGTAACCACAAAAACAGAGGATTCGTTAATCCAATCATCAATAACGACGGAAAACGGGATTCGTTATTCAAAATTATTGAATTTGAAATCGCTATTGAAATCAAAAAGTTCAATAGCAGCGTATAAATATCTATATCTGAAAGGAGCGGCTTGTCACCCGGCATAGTATGTACACCTATAGCCGCTATTAGATCGTCACAGCTTTGATGGTATGTGATATTTCTGATGATAAAAACACAAAAATCCCAAACCATTGTTGGATAAAGATTGTCCGTTTTTTGTTTTGCAACAGAAATCTCTTACGAATTTCATGAAAAAGATTAAGTAAACAAGTCAATCTTGAATTGTATAGTTTATTTCACATTACTGACTTGGCACATCACATATATCACTCATAAATAACAACACATTTTGCAATAACAAGTTATATAATTTAGTAATAACATCACATGAGTTAAGAGTTAACAGGTGTTAGAAGGCATGTCTGTAAACATTTAGACCTCCAAGGCATGGCGATTATCAAAAATAGACAAGGCAAGATGTGTCAAATAAATGGATTGTAGCTGAACAGATCGACAGTATATATCAAGTACAATACGAACAGAACAATAAAGATTCCAATGGAATGTTTGTTGGTTATGTTTAACAGCCGAAGTTTGATTGGGAATATTTCAACAATGAAAGGAAAGGTAAATGGTAACATGTTATTCAATAGGCTTAATTGTGTAAATCCATATTGCTACAACCGCAGGAAACAAACACGTTGTACCAGTCCCCATCCATATAAAGTAGTAGCACCAGATACAATACAAATAAAAGATTCTTGAATTTTTATCCCTGACATAAACACAATATAATAGACGATACAATATTGATAAAGATAAATAAATAATTTAAAATCACTCATTGGTTTAAATTGACCACGTGGTCAAACGGTGCTCCTTAACCAATCAACCTAAGCAAATTGAACAAAGTGATATAGACCTGAAGTTCGAGCCACGAAGTCAAATTTTTCATCTAATTTGGCCCAACGGATGCCTTTGTGAGCCCCGAATATCTGTACACCATGTCTGATAAATTTATTGTTTATGTTTACGTACGACCCAGCTAGGTGTTATATACACTTATTTCAGGAGTCATATAGACTACCGTGTTTTACTCTCGCACCAAAATTCCATAACTATCTAATAAAATACACAATATTTTATCATAACGAATATACAATATAAATAGCAATATTATGCAAACATATTGTAGCATACAATATTAAATATAACAAACGCCATCGATATTTTCTTTAAATCAAGTATGCAATAATTAGGCCGCGAAGATGATATTATGATGAGAGAGACACTTCTGGTATACTCTATTGTTTTCCAGCTTGGAAACAGGCTATAGTGACACAACAAGTCGTCTATATGGCCATTCATTAAGAATATCACCGCTATGAACTACCACAATATTATTAACACACGATCGTTTGTGGTTCTGTTGAAAACAAATCACGATAACATGTATAAGAATCTGACAATGTGTCAGATATGGAATGACACTGAGTCAATATATTCAATGTATTTATTTAACGGCACAATTTTATACACAGTAAATACGTCGAAGGTCGATCGTTTTGGTGAATCGGATGTTGTCAATGAGCGTCTTGGTCGATTGGACGAACCTGCCAGAATATATGTCGATTTGCTAAATCATTCAGCCTCTTGTCCGATTGGATAAACCAATCATTGTCTATGCCAATTGGATGAATCAATCAGTATCATGGATGAATCAATCGTTGTCTATGCCAGTTGGATGAATCAATCATTATCATGGATGAACCAATCATTGTCTATGCCAATTGGATGAATCAATCAGTATCATGGATGAATCAATCATTGTCTATGCCAATTGGATGAATCAATCAGTATCATGGATGAACCAATAATTGTCTATGCCAATTGGATGAATCAATCAGTATCATGGATGGACCAATCATTGTCTATGCCAATTGAATGGCTCAATCAGTATCATGGATGCACCAATCATTGTCTATGCCAAATGAATGGCTCAATCAGTATAATTGATGAATCAATCATTGCCTATGCCAATTGGATAAATCAATCAGTATCATGGATGAGCCAATCATTGTCTATGCCAATTGGATGAATCAATCAGTATAATTGATGAATCAATCAGCGTCTTAGCCGATTGGATGAATCAGTGCGTATCATGGCCAATTGTATCTTGTATATTGATAAACCACTACTCTTCCAAACAATGGGATAGTTACTTGTGTTGTATGCATGGAAGTAATGACTTTTGTTACCACTCTCCAACATTTCCCATACACCAATGAACTGAGTGGAACTGATTTTTCCTTTTAATGCACGAATTCACACTTCCTTCCAATTATGCCTCTAAAATGACTGACCATTAAAGAACATGTCTCTAAAAGGACCCACCGTTAGGACAGCGGGGAATTTCAGTATAGCTTTTATTTCCTGACAATTGATGCATTATATTTGAAAACGCTATATTATATCAATTCTAGTATGCCAGTCATGGGCTATAACGAACTTAACGTTTGGTAGCAAAGTACAATATCCAATAGTCTATTTTTATGCTATACTTGGCTTGAACATTAAAACATATCCCGCTACAAAGACATTTTCTGATAGCTTATAAACTTAATACGGTAGAACGTCTTTGGGGAGAGGGAGTTTGAACTTGGATTTCGGAGAGGCTAGTTGGAGTTTTTGCTTTTATTGGTTTTGGGTTTTTTTCCCACAAGTGTTCTTAATCAGATAAAAGATATCAAGACAAACTATCCAGATAAATTCAGTACAAATGTGATTATTGAGTTAAATAACGAACCACAACAACAGTTAACACTAGGTCAATTGAGATCAATCTTTGTAATTAAGTGGTGGCCTTTATAGTTCTTTCCTTTTTTGGCGGTTGTTCGTGAACTTTAGTATATGCAGATATGACATGCTTTTAAAAGCGTCTCCACTGTATATAACAACAAAAAGTGATTTCAATATTTTGCGTATTCAAAGTGTTGTGGGTTTATTTAAAATAACATGTTAGAGAAGAGCATTCCTGCCCCCAGATTCGAGTAGCATGGTAAATTTGCGTATGTGTATAAGGTGAATTGTCTTGATTAAATCAGCTGAATATTTCTTAGAAAGCCACAAAACTCCCCAATTCACAAGAACACATTCGTGTAATAATCCTCGTGAATATAGCTTAATAAAGCCTCCAAGGGCTTTGGTCAAATGATAAACATTATGTTCTAATTGACTTCTCTTAACCCATGCTTACTAAATAATCTCATTAAAAGCACTGGACAGTTTAAGACAAATGTAATTGTAGCAGCAGACACACACTATCTCGCATACAAACTCAAATTTTATCAAAGTAAAAGGTTTGTTTGATTGGGGCTTAGCGTCCTTTTCAAGAGTATTTCACTTATACGACAACGGATTTTCCACTACACACTGTTCCTTGCCTAATATCGGAGGAAAACCGGGAAGAAACCTCGTAAAAACCACCCCTGCGATTGCCGGAGCCACATCGTGTGACTCCCTTCTATACCTGAGGATCGACAGACGGACTCGATCCCGTGAATGGTATATCGAAGTAGGATTAGTAAGTGCACACGTTAACCACTAAGCCACGGCCGCGGGCCTCAAAGTAAAAGGTTATCTAAAACTATAACTATACTTTCGCCGAACTACTTTTAGCTGTGCCATAGCCCTTCTAGCAGTAAGGCCTGACAGAGATGTAGAAGACGTCATTGTCCGATAGGTAACCCTCAAACATAGAAAAGTGTCGTTTATAACAGAGGGGGTATTGTTATTTGTTAATTTTAAGTACAATTATTCTTTCCGTTTTGATCAAATGGCGCCATGAATGACTCTTCTCACAGAATTCGGCGATAAATCGTTATTCCCCACTTTTACGTCAACTTTCGTGTCACATTAGAAATCAGTTGACATCAGAGTCATGCTCATAATAGCTTAACTCCAGCAAAACCGAGCAAAAATATGCTTATTTTCTTGTTAGTGTCTTTCTGAATGTTACTACGGTTTGTTACTTCACTGAAGCGTTTCTTTCCTCATCATGGATGGCAGACAGTAGCCTAGAAACACATGCTTCATCGGAAATAAAGTTGTATGGCTGCCAATTTGCCGAACTGTCCTGCGGCAATGATTATACTCTGGTAATACGCGTCTTTAACGCAAGGGTATTGCTTTAAACAAATTTAACACGCATGGAACATATGTGTACAAGCATTCGTTATGTATCAAATGACATATTTCCTATATGGCATGCTGTTGCAATTTACATATATATACGGTGGAAATAATTTTTCTTTCACGGAAAATAGAGATGCCTAAAAGTGAATTCATGTCACAAAGCACGCTGTGTACTTGAACGAAAACGAGCACACTAGACACAATTCATCCATAGTATTGTGATTGTAGCAGCAGCACTTTATCTATTCATCGATTGTGAATACTATTAAAAATCTCTAAGTCAAGTTTTTTCCATTTCATGCTCCTCTAAATTCAAAAATGTCTACTTGCCTGGAAAGTTTCGGTTCTCCGGGACAGAAACTATACATGGAACGCGACAGAAGACATAACATCCTCAGCCGATAGTGGGAGGAATCAGCAATCATTTAACTACTACCTGACCATATAGAATGCACAGTGTACCCGAGTATCCACTGGGTGCTTTGGAATAAATTACATGACAGGTGTAATAACCATCCACAATGTTACATCAGTTTGATATCTCATTAAGGACTACCAATCTACCATGATGTTACAAAGCAATATTTTTCTACTTTATCTCAAAGCAACGCCGATCACTGTAACATCGTGCTGAACATTGAACATGACCTGAACGTAGTATCAATAGGCTTGAAACATATACGTCCATCACATTAATATTGATGACAATTACCATGTTCTGTTTATCCAGTTGCGAGTCACTTAATTATTGTGGTACAACAACAAAATATTTTCATGATTTCCCTACCATGCTTCATATGTATTTGGCTGTCGGGGAAAGTCATCTTAACCAAGACTATCCCAGAGTCTGACAAACTTTTACTCTTCGTTAGAATTCTATAATATTTATGTGACGCGGCAATAACATATGGGACCACATTGCAGAACAGGTCTTCTCGAAGGTTTAAAACATCGACTACGACTGTTACATCAGAGACGTGATCTCCAATTGGTTAGAAAAGCTCGACCTCAAATC
This sequence comes from Mopalia vespertina, assembly GCA_030265115.1. Taxonomy (NCBI): domain Eukaryota; kingdom Metazoa; phylum Mollusca; class Polyplacophora; order Chitonida; family Mopaliidae; genus Mopalia; species Mopalia vespertina. Next base: position 4,874 of record JAQQZZ010099186.1, on the reverse strand, counting down.
TAGAGTCATGATGGATTCGACCAATGGCAGCATCTGTTTTGTATTCAAGGCGTGTCTAGCACTGCTCGACTCACTCTGCTCCACTTGTTTTATTGCGTACCTGGCCCAAAAAAAAAATACCAGAAAGTAGATTAAATATTTCAATAACATCTCAGTAATAATAAGAATCATTTAAAGGACAAAATGTATCCACATTTTGAAAATAGATTTTAAAAGAACATAGCATGCCAGCCATTTCAGATAGAAAAGAGACACATTTAAAATTGAAAAGAACAAGAGAGAGAGAGAGTAAAAGGACAATAGAAAAACAAACCTACAAACGATTTTGAGATGTTTATTAGTTTGGCTGTTTGTGTTCTTGTGTTATTGTTCAATGGAGCTGGAATTAATGATCTAGTTTTTGTCACTATTGAGAAATACCTGATAGAGAGGGGATAAAGTGTCATTAAAGTGAGTGGATCCCATCACTATCACTTTAGTCTAGCCATTACTTTACTTTATCCCTCGGTCATCTGGTCCAAAGCACAGGCAGACCTAAGGAAATCGCAAAAACAAACAGAATCTCAACATCTACTCTAGTACATTACACGCACTTGTAAGGTAACCCCATAAGAAAAATACGGTTATTGTCCAGAAAAGGTTTCTAAGTATCCTAATGAACGGAAAGTCTGTTGCATTCGCCGGTCAGGTATTATAAAGATAGTTTACGTGGCAGAGTTTCATAAATGTTTCAAATTAAAAGTTTAAATAAAGATACTGCACAAGATGACTATATTGTCAAAGTTCAATGAAAGTAAAGTCTTCCCACCGCACAACAGATGGACAATTAGAGGCATTATTGAATGCGTATGGATTATCGCCAATCGATATCCGTAATAACAGAATAACTTGGAATATTTGACAGAAAAAATACAATGTTATTCAAAGATTTTAACAAAAAGCGTATGATCTCTTTGGCTACATGTGCAAAGGTTTCCTGTTTATATTAACGTGCATTGTCATGCTGTTGGAGTGTAATAGCTACAACAAGGGTTATCTGGAAGGGAAACCTGCATGTTCAATACTCTAACAGTGGTCACCCATTCCTGTACCAATTGTTAAAGTAGAAAGATGAACTATCACCAATGGTACATCGGAAATGTTACATAACCTATTTAGCTTAATTTATTGGTTAAGAGTGCAGTGGTAATCATATTTGTAAATTGGTTGGATATAAAGTCAAGCGTGTTTATGAAGTTTGACCGAAGGTAGGAAACACTGAACTTAGTTATCAAGGTCAAATCCCGCCTGGTTAAGCGATTTTCAGCTTTATCTATTGCAAATTGCTTCTAATTGTCTTGTACATGTAGTTTAAACCCAAAGGTATTTTAAAATGTATTTATTAATAATTTGACGTGATTGTTAATGCGCTCGTGACTTTTATATTTACTAATTGTCTGTTGAACTTCTGACTTCTTTTCCCAATTGTCATTTGATTGGTATATCGAAGTACAAGAACAAATTAACACATTAATGGTACTTGATTTGCACTTTCTATAATATCAGGTTGTTTTAGCAAATTAGAATTGATTTTAATCTTTGGAGAATATCACAACGCTCTGGTTATAATGGCTAGTGTATATCCGTATCAATCAGTACATCAAACATTATTCCTTTAGGGGGACCTCCGGAGAAGTAGACTACACGTCAATTGACTCGATTATCATGCCGTTAAATACACATGCCTTAGTGAATTGCATGATTAAATAATTTGGAGTATAAACGCCACGGTGCCGTTGTAGTTCGAGTAAATTATTCTAACATATGGACAAGTATTAAACTCATTATCACACAAAATGGATATCCTGCGAATGGATGACCATTTTCTCAATACTTTAATAAAATTAATACTTTTGTGAAGTGGTTTAGCTAGGTAAATTATTGAACAAATAACGACAAGTAACATCAGAATGTTTCGGAATAATCTTATTCCATTTTCAAGTTATGTGCAGGTAGAGTACAACATCAGGTGTATATACAGTTGGAGAACAATAGAAAGTTGAAAAAGCATTGTGAACACCAGGAGATGATAATTAGCTGAGAACAATTAACAATGGAATTATGTACAACTTGTAACCATTGAAGGCCAATGTAATTGATATGCAGATATGCAAAATATTGGTCAGTGTTTGTTCTGTACATGGTTATAGTGTAGACATGATTGGTTGACCGTTCTACAAGCTGTTTATGGAACAAATATAACGTGATATGATAGTAAATACAAGGGTTTTATAACACTATAGCATGTATATTTTAATATAATTAAATAGTTTGAGGGATACATAACTAATGTTTTCTTTTAAAAGTGGTTCATGCTTGGATGTAAGTAGTGATTCTTTTAATTTCAGTTTAAATTCAGCACGGCATCTGACGATGACATTGTTTATGATTAGATTTGGATTGTGGCCTGTTTTCAGACAGTGTTGTCCGAATGCTGAACATGTATATTCATTTGATGTTATATTGTGTTCTTCTATTCTGTGTTTAAGATTTGGATAAGGAAATGTTGCTTAAAGCCCACTTTACATATGACACTTAAAAGTCTCGCTGAACTTTAATAACGTAATAATAAAAAAATAAAGCCGTATGATTATTCAGATGTTTTACGCGTGTGATGTTATAAGTGTAACAGTACAAACAGATCAGTGGGTTAATCTCATGACTAATGTAACGGTCTGTATCTGAACATTTGGCATTCATCAAAGTTCATCAGATTAAAGGTAAAAGACAGATGATATTGAAAGGATCCCAGGTAATTATCCATACTATACTGAATACATTGATATTATAGCCAAGAGATGTACCGATCACAGGAAAACTGTCCCTGTTTTCTAATAGCATCAAGATAGAATGTCTATCCCAGATAAATGGGTACACCATTCTGGAAGCAGCAAAATAAAATGTTAAACCCAGATAAATGGCCACACCATTGGGAAAGCAACGAGATAGAATGTGGAACCCAGATAAATGGTCACACCATTGGGAAAGCATCAAGATAAAATGTCGATCACAAAGAAATATTCACACCATTGTGACTGCAGCTAGAAAGCGTGTCGATCTCACAGTCTTGACCTAGCCAAGCATATCAACCCGACGACGACTTTGCTATGATATCTTTACCACAAGTGAGAATTCAATTACAGAGAAGCGAAGTTTACTTTAAGCCGATACAGGTCCATAAAACTTTCCCAATGGAATTTAAGTGACTGGAGCAATCGCCAACGCTATTATTAATCCGTTATCTCCGCTGTCGATGTTAACACCAGCTGTTGATTGACACGGTATCTATTTCAAACTAGCCACTTGTGTTATCAAGAGTTCAACATGGAGAATCCGTGGATACAGGAACCATACTTGATTTGATAACACACCTTTGTATAACACCGCACATAGAGATGTGTACCCATTTTATTACAAGCTCAAAGCTGTTGACATTTAGACATTGGTCAAATACAATGACTAAGCCTTCCCTCAGCGCAATAACATATGATGTAAGTTTATATTTTAAAAAAAGTGGCTTTTCTGTGATAAAATATGAATGTATTTATATTTAACAGACAATTAATTATTCACTCTGTTATCACAATCAGTGTCAGCGTTTATCTCCAGTCACAAATTAGTCAGCAGACAACCTGGTTCCCTACAGCCATGTAGCTGAATCACGGTGCATCTAGCTGCCAATCCGCACTGACATTCCTGGTGTATGGTGATACGCCATTGAGACGCAGGAGCTTTGGGATAACAGAGATTATGAGGGTCGATATTTTCTATGAACAGGAACACGAGGTTTGGTACACGATTCTGGATTTGTTATATAAACCCCCCTGTAGGTCCTGATATCAAACTGGTCTTTGTATTCTGTGTGTATGAGGTCAGTCTGTACAACAGGAGTCAACAGGTTACGGTATCTCTGTGTAACGACCATTGTGTCTGAAGAGAACAGAAAAGACGACGTGAAACTCTAGAGGTATCTGAAGGAAATTCTCTTGAAAATGTTTATCACAAACTGGTAGTGTTCAAAACTATCTATTTTATTAAAGAGCTTAGAATTTGGAGAAGACAGAGAACACATTCTTTGAGGTCGGAATGCTCAGTATCAACGAAATTCAATAAGATTAGAAAGTTAAGCGATAATTGATTTTTTATCAAGACGAGTATGAAAAATATGCCTATGACGTAGCCTGCTTTATGTCACTAAACACTTTAAATTGACAATCGATGTCTGAGCCCCAGAGTGTAACTGATCCATCACTGTCGTTCTTAAATAATGATTTAAATAAAAGTCAAATAAACTGCATGGACTAATTCCCAGTGCTAGGTTAAAAGACAGTTGCATCTCGTATTACTTGTGTCTGCTATAATGGGTCTCTACAACAGATGATTGGACCTATTCGATAAAAAAAAAACACTGACACAAGGATGTTGATTAATTGAAATCGATGTATCATTTCATGTTCTAGATAAACTCCAAAAGACGATTTTTTTTTCTAAATAGATCTTAATCTAAAGTTGTTACGGGTAACCTTCAGACATCTCGAGAGAAGTTAATGACCATTTTCATAGTATATAAAGTATGTGATTAATATGGAGCAAACAATAAGTTCAGTATGGATAAAGAATAATCAACCTGTAAAACCTCAACCTCAAACTGAGATAGAAACTAACCACAGAATAAAAAGAGAATGTAAGTTTGATCACAGACGCTTGTATCTAGCTAGTAAACATCCGTTCAAGGGAGCCTACCCGTGGTCGGCTTCTTCACTGATTACCTTTATATTAAAGACAAGATGGGAAACGAGCTTTAGCAGTAATGCCCACAATCGAACTATAACAAC
>JAQQZZ010099175.1:0-16655 GCA_030265115.1 Mopalia vespertina | reverse complement strand
AAATTAACCTATCAGAAAAGCAACTGTTCGATAATCGGGCCATATCATATTTGCAAAATATAACATGTAGTGAAACCTGACCCACTGGCCGTTGGCTTTTCGAAAGTAACGCGAGGTGGGTCTGGTCACGCGAGACTAAAGAAGACGAGGACGTAATGATCATTATATAACGTAATAGCATTTGAACAGTGTTATACTACATTGAATTATGATTGTTTGTTTGTTTGATTGGGGTTTAACGCCCCTCCTTCGCTATTTTTTTCGCAAAAATTTCGGGCAAATTAAGATGTTTTTTCGCAAAATATCAGACACAAACGTCAATATGTAGAAGTGTTATTGATCATTTTTTCTTTTCTCCGACATGAATGTATATAAACCAGCAACAACCAGCGTAATATGTCTGGAATGTGATCAATGGCGTAGAAACCCTACACTATTTTTTTTCGAGCAAACTCGGGCAAATTAGGAAATTTTTCGGGCAAATTATCACACTCAAACGTCAACATGTAGAAGTGTTATTGCTTATATTTTCTTCTCCCCGCCTTGATTATATATAAACCAGCATTACAATTATGTATTTTCAACTGTGATTCTGTGAAGCCGTCACATGTCTGGAATGTGATCATAGGCGTAGGGACCTTACGTTATTTTTTATGGGCAAAACTCAGGCATTTGTTTATTTGAGATATCACACACAAACGTGACATCAATACATAGAGCGGTCACTGTTTATTATTTCTCGGCATGGATAAGGATTTACTTGTCGTAGATCATGAAATGTACAAAAAAAATCTAGAGATGATCAGGAAAATTTACAGCCAGTACCGGTATCTGGAATCGTTTCCCGTTTACACCAGAATGACCGAATAAAGTTTCTTCCACGCTTCGAATTTGTTGTGAAAATACTTCGTGTCATTCCAGCAACATATTGTTCATCAGAACGTCAATTTGGAAACTTCCAGGAATATTATTGGGACAGGAAAAAAAAAGTCATGGCTTATCTTTGATTGTTTCACTTACTTTTGTTCTAATTGATATTTGAGTGGGTTTTTTTTCCGACAGCTTAAAGGGTAAATAGTTTAAATATGAACAGCTAAATAACGCAATGTGGTGTTTTCATTGGCCGTCACTCACACAGAGGTGATGAAAAACGTCTAAAGGAACTGTCTGATTTGAATGACCTGAATGTTTTGCTGAATTGTATTTGGCAGCTTTGGGTCACAAAAACGTCTTCCTGCACTGTGATTTAACGGATTTGAGTGACATAAACATTGACTGAAATGTGATTGGCCGATTGAGTGACATGAACGTCCTACTGAACTGCGCCCATTCAGGGCTCAAAAAAAAGGAAGAAAAAAGAAAGAAAAAAAAAACACAGCATAATGCACAAAAACTAGAAATCAAGCCGGCTGAATGGAATAGGAACAATGTACTTATAAGGTCTGGAGTTGTGTGCGATAGTTTTGCAGTATGTGACTGGAACACCACATATCCCATTCCATAAAAAGTTTGGCATAGCAATATTTCAAATTCGTCATTATGTGGAAAGAGACATGCCTGCAACGGAATACAATTGTATCATAACACTGCTAACGAGATTTACAAAAACAACTCTAAAATATCATCTACATACATAGATTTAGGCCAATCCAAAACTCGTGATGTACATATAGAAATGATTTTGATGTAGACATTCTCACTACTTTGGCCAGAAACTTTCACATCAAAAAATACTCAGGTGGCTAATCGGGACAACGATTTTTTTTTTAAATGGATAATAAAATATCAATCTTATCAAGGTTCTCGTCCAGAATATATTTCCAAAATCAGCATAGATTGTCGTTTCGTCTTTCCTCATTCTCAGCGCTTCCGGGGTCTAGGTGGGCTCTCGCCCTTTTGTTGGGTATTGATGTTTTTAGTTTAAAATGGCTACCACAACAATACATTTACAGCTAATAGACTCAACAGTTTTTTATAATTTTGCCAAAATAAACGACAGTTCTGATTCCAAGATTCAGTAGCAATCTCTTCATAAAGTGGTATTATTGTCTGAAATGTCATATCAACACTGTGTTCGAAAAACTTCAAAACCTCCAAAATTGCCTGTCAGCACCCGACTACATGATAAGTAAGGGCTTTGCGTTATTATGGGTGCCGCATCCGAGCGTACGTTATTCAGTAATAAAGTGGCTGGCGTCCTTGACGTGACGTCACAGGTTGCACGTGATGAGCTCGTGTGGGGGACTACGGGACGTCAGACGTTGAGCGTGATGGCGTCGCGAGGGATCACCGAAGTGCGTGACAAGTTTGTCGTCTGCTAGTTTAGGAATGTTGGCGGTTACATTGTGTATAAGTCAATGCCTGAGTTTGCGCCTTAGTACATGATAAATAAGGGTTTACGTTATTGAGTATTACGGTGTGAGTGGAGCAGCGTTCTCTACATGACGTCACAGATTGTACGTGATGGCTGTGGCTCTGGGCGTTAATTCGGTTGCCTAGGGGAACGCAAGTCATATATACGAGTAGGGAGAATGGGTGTCTTGAGTCGGCGGTTGTTGGATTGAATTTATTATATTGATGACGATGGCGTGGTACGGACAGTGTAAATGACCAAGCCGGATGCCAAGTCATGTTATGCATTGACTTTGACGTTGAAAACATGCGCCACTACGTCAAAATTTCTTGTAAATGTGTCTCCTAGCGTCATAAAGTGAATGTCACAACAACGACATGAAGATCGATCGTGTTATCTCCCTTAGCTACACATCGCCCACATGGCGGAAACACCGCCACAGCATGTCTGAACTGGCACTGGACTGGATGACATGAAATGGGGGAGGAGAGGGGTTTGATTTGTTGGTTGTCGGAGGTGGGTGTTGCTTTGCGCGCTGCGTATGGGGCATTTGGGCTAGCATTTGCTATTACATCATAAGGAAGCCTTCCGGGGTCGTTACTTATCATGTAGTACGAAGCAGATGGACAACAGCGAACTTCTCAATACGGAAGGGTTGAGCCTAGTGCTGTCATGGGTAGGTGTGGGTGTCTTTCCGTGCTGCTTTGCGCGCGAAGGACTCTCGCGAGTTGCCGAGATGTGACGAGATTTGACATGGAGTGCTGTGAGGTCACATCAATGACATCAGGAGTGATTCACTTCACTCACCCTGACCAACAGGGCCGTCCCAGCCTGTCTCTCTCGGAAGAGGGTCCTCGTCTCTTTCACGACAGCACCGCACCGGATAGCTGTGAGCTCACAGCACTCCATGTCAAATCTCGTCAGATCTTGGCAACTCTTGCGAGAGTCCACCGAGCAATGCATCACGGGAAGACCCCCCCCCCCCCCATGACAGCCCTAGACTCAAATTTTACATATTCAGTAGGTCGCTGTCACCCATCTGCTTTGTACTACATGATAAGTAACAACCCTTCTTTATGATGTAATAGCAAATGCTAACCCAAATGCAGCGCGGCGCGCAAAGCATCACGGGACGTCACAACTTCAACCCACCTCCCACACCCAAATAATAAAACCCCTCTCCTCGCCCATTTCATGTCCAGTGCCAGTTCAGACATGCTGTGGCGGTGTATCCGCCATGTGGGCGATGTGTAGCTATGGGAGACAACTCGTTCGATCGTCATGTCGTTGTTGTGACGTTTACTTTATGACGCTTGGGCTGGCGCATTTTTCTACGTTAAATTATTGCATAACATGACTTGACATCCGGTTCGGTCATTTACACTGGCTATACCCCGCCATCGTCAGCAATATAGTATTAACTCAATCCATCAACACTTTTTTAAACCGCTGACTCAAGACACCCATTCTCCGTACTCGTATATAAGACTTGTTTCCCTTATCTCTAGGCAACGGAGTTTACGCCCAGAACCATGGCCATCGCGTTCAACCTGTGACGTCATGTAGAGAGCGCTGTTCTCCACCCACCTTTATACTCAATAACGTACAACCCTTTCTTATCATGTACTTAGGTGCTTACCACCCGCTCCTTAGTACCGAATAACGTACATCCCTTACTTATCACGACTAAGGAACCAAACTCAGTCATTAACTTGTACACTATGTAACCGCCAATATTCCCAAACAAGCAGACGACACACTTGGCATGCACTCTGGCGACACCTCACGACGCCATCACGCGCAACCTGTGACGTCACATAGACTTGGCATACACTCCGGTGACCCCCATACGAGTCCATAACGTGCAACCCATGACGTCACGTCAAAGACGCCAGTCACTTCAGTTTTGAATAACGCACACTCCTCCTTTGTCAGTTGTCGCGTGTGGCACCCGACTACATGATAAGCATAGCCCTTACTTATCATGGAGTTGGGTGCCGACTGGCGTAGAAATGAATTAGTACTTGATAACATACAACCCTTCCTCATTATGTAATAGCAAATAATAACTGAGTTGCCCTTCTTATGCTACTCCCATAAGCCCATCGCCTTATTTAAATTGTGTATCCAAAATCAGGCCGCTTTCAATGAAATTAGCAGCTCAAAAGTTTGGTTTTATGTTATCAGTTTGATATAACCAATAATATTGAAGTGGGTGTATAATGAATACGTTACTGGATTGTATGGTTCTGTTAAGACGAATTCACAACGCCGCGGGGCGAGACTATATAAAGTATATCCAATCCATCCCAATAGCCTATTATAATGCAGTGTCCAACGTATTAATGACGCCAGTCCGGATAAAAAAGATACAACCATGTGTATTGGGCGCCACGCACGACACATATTGCCAGTGGATAGAAGGATACAACCGTGTGCAGCTTAAAGCACCTATATGGCGCAAATCCTGGTAACACAATTGCGTTCAGGATTCACTGGCAAATTGATCAAGTGACGTAACAAAATTTCGGTTAACTTCGTGAATAGTCGGGCATTGTGACATTTTTCATGCTCGTCTAATAAAGGTTGACGCGATGGACCGGCTCTTATATCACATCACGTAGCAGAGTATCTTTTTCCAAAAAATATAAAAGCAATGAAGCTTAGTGGCTCGCAATCACGGAATTCTGATATATGGACACAATCAATACGGAGCTGAGAGATATGGCCGACTTTTGTCTGTAACTCAAGGTATACCTGTATGTCAATCTCAATAATTACACTCTATACACAAAGAGCACAACGAAAAGGTTAGCCGATCACTTATAAAACCTATATAAAGAGCAAGCTCCAGGCCAGTACAAGCTAATCTACTTTGGCTAATTGTAGCAAAGCCTTTGGGAAGAGGTTTTCAGGAGTGCTGCTGTAATCGGCTTATTGTTTAACAGAGATTGTTTACTCTAAGATCACCGCTGCTATAAACCCAGAAGATAATCACCTCAAAAAATAATCTTAGTTTGCACGCGTGGTTAGTGCTGATTTACCCGGACAGCTTTGAATATCTTTGAGTTTCGTTTGGTATTGATACGGTCTGCTACGTTGAGTCACGTGTTATTACGTGCTGTTCTTATATGCGAGCTCGGCATACCTTCCCAAGTCAAACTGAAACTAACTACCACGCGAGGGTCCAATCTCAACTAGCAAGTAGTCACGACCTTCGGCTGGTTCGAATAAACCACTTGCCAAGCAACATATTTGTTGTGCTGTTTTTGGGCTGTGTTAACCCACTTTCGACACATGGGTGAAACATCCTCAAGTCTATAAACATTTCAGTGCGGTACGTATTCGCATCTAACCTCAGCATATAAGCCAGATAACACTTTCAAGTGCGCCTATCACATCCGGGTCTCAATGAAGATAAACAAAAGCACGTGGCTATGCATTTGCCATGACACCTTACTGGAGTGGGTCTTTGTTTTGACATTTTTTTTACATATTTCCACAGAGAATAGTGTGTATATGTGTTTTACATACGCTTTCCAACGGTTGTGATGAGCCATTCAAGTTAATTACATGAAAAATTTAGATCGAGATCTCCGATCGTCTGACATTTCTTTCTATACGTAACAAGCAAATTTTTCTCTCTTCATTTATTCAAAATAAATACATGCATAGAGGACTAAAACCATGTTAAATTCGATTCTCCCTTTTTCCTGCTTGTTTGAGTATAAAGCAGACTTTTAACGCTTAATTTGGTTGAATTGTACTGCTTGACAGAGCCTATAATTTTACGGACTTATAAAATCGTTTGAAATTGTAGCATTTGTATAGTTGGCTGACGTACACATGTGAGTAGTATAGTCAGAGCATCTCAAGTCACATTTGCTATTACCTAATAAGGAAAGTTTGTGCGTTACCAAGTACTAATTATTTTGTAGGTTATCAGTTGTCGAGAGCCAGTTGGCTCCCGACTACATGATAAAGAAGGATGTGTGCGTTATAAGTAGTCGGGAGTGACTCCCGACTACTTAGAAGAAGGAATGTGCGTGATTTAGTACTAATGGAATTATAGAGGGTGCTGTGGCCATCCGGGGCTTTGTACGATACTGATAAAGAAGGAATGTACGTTATTTAGTACTAAAAAATGAAACTTATGGAGGGCGCTGTGGTCATCCGGGACTATTGTACGTGAATGAGTACTAACGTGTGTATGGTTGTAGTTTCAAGACTTGACATAAATAGAAGAATATGTACAGTGCATATGTTGGAAGAGCTTTTTCGTAAGATTTGGTTGGCCCTGAAAAGGGCCTTTGGAAAGAACACACGGTAATGTTTTAAAAATACACTCGAAACGTCTGGGTGACGTCTTGCCTACATATCGGGCATCGTTGGTTAAGTTCCACTGTACATGTCCCGCAGCACACCACATGGTGACATGGTGGAAATGCGATGTCTGTTAAGGCTGTTAGGCAAACACGGCACTCAGGGGTTGGACCCAAAGTTCGCGTACCTTCTTCCCAGGCTGTGAGTTGGATGGGTGGTCGGTTGGTTCCTAGGCCCCATGCTGGTACGTCTGTCTGTGTTTTCGTCAAGCTCTAAGTGTGGTATGTTTAGGTATAATAAGTTCGTCTGCTGTTCGCTGCATCAGGGTGCTGTGGAGTTCGAGTGAGTTGACGTAGTCGGCTGGAGAATCGGACCCATGGTGGTCTGTCTGCTGTGTTTCCACCAAGTGCTAGAAGAACCCGTCCAGCTGTTGTATAGACCTTATAGTCCGCCCATGAACTGATATTTTGCACAACTTTTTGCAGTTTAAAGTCCTGATGTGTCCATAGTTAAGAATTAATGGTACATATTGGTAGAACTAGCGGCAATTGATAACATGTGGGCCTATCTCATGATCGGTTTAAACAGGTTTGGAAAACCCAACGAGTTGATATATGGCCAGGGACAAATAACATACCGCAGCACCTAGAAAGGAGAACACATATCAATTTATTTGTAAATTTCGCAAACTCCTTTTGAAACAAGTCAGTTTTGTATTGATATGTTGTTGCAAAAAAAACCAAAAAAAAAACCAAGTGCTTTGAATTTTAAGCAAGTCCACTTAACCAAAAGATGGTACGCTGTTCATGCAAGGCAATGAGTACGAGATTTACATGATTAACTAGCTTAACCTAGTTACATGTCAGTCACATCCAATACACTGAAGGATACCATGAAGGATACCAAAAGTTTGTTTTAAATGACAGTCGTGGTATGTACCATCTTCTTATTATCAACATGTGTAAGACGAGACTTCCACATTACCACCTTTGCCGCACTTCGAGGCAAAAACGTTGCCAAAATTTAATTGGACTATTGTAGAAACAAGCAGCCAATCTGAAAGTCGTTTACACATCAAAGTCTACAACAAACAAGCGTGGTGCCACTGTCAATTTACGTGCCTGTGATTATGTCAGGACTTGTAAATGGGACTAAGATCGTGCATGTATATTACATGTATAGCCTACTTGTCATCCTGTGTTTAGACCGCCTCTTTCTTATTCTAAGAAAGTCCCAATCTCATTGGGTGAGGTAAAGAGAGGCCGTCTGAAAGTAGCTGTTGTAGACTCTTGTTAACTCAGGTTTTACCGTCTATAGAGGCAAAGTTAGAAAGGAAGAGAGGCTTAATGCGATTATCTTCTTTTCGCCTTGCGTCGGGAAGATGGCTATGTACATAAAGTACCTATAGGTAGATAAAACATGTAGAGTAGCAAGATTTTCACTTAACTGTATATTACTAAAATTGAGATAATAATGTATGCCTCGAGCAGCTGGCAGCTCAGCTACATTCTCACTACTTTTTCCGCTGCAAACAGGAGAGCTGTCGCCTGAGCCAAATTGTCTCCAGTCACCTGGTCACGTGATATATATCAGTATTATGGCGTATCAGCCACCATATTGATGCCATGTGATACGACAATGCGTTCGTATTGGTGAGTTACTTTTTCTAGCTTTGGCGGTAGCTTACGGTCAGCGCACACGACGAGTTCTTGGCCTGTCGTGGCAGAAAATATCAAACACAACAGATATTCTCCTCACGGCCTCTCGAGGCAGAAAACTTACTAAAATTTCACCACACACAGGGGAAACAGCTGAGCTGTCGGCCTCTCGTGATCGGTAGCTCAATCAGTCGTGTGCGGCGGGATTAAAGAATAATAATGTATTTTGTCTAAAATCGTCAACAACACGCAGATAATGACTGATGTCAAGCTCTTCTATAAAAGAACGAATGGCGTCATAACGATCGTCACTGGCTCACAACGTTTATAGACAGGGTTCAGCTGCAAGCAAAAAAGTGCAACTCCGCCATTAACTTTTCTTGTTGTCCCATTAAAAATGAATAAATAATCTGTCAAAACGTTATCTAATAATTAGATTTATGCAAGTCCTTTATTAAATATTTGACATGAATAGGTGTAACTAATATCAATATTTTGATTCAGGCACAACCATATTTGTTTGTTCGGATTCCTCTTTTCTCTGAGCATTAAAATGAACCCGTCTGAATCGATTGTTTTCCGCAATACTCTGGTGAGTTTTTTCATTTGGTTACTAACGGGTGTATGGTTTGCTTGTAGTATCAAAGAGGAAACAAAGGTAGTGTGTTGACGATTTTGCAAAATAAAATAAATATTTGATGTGTTTGATATTTTGATATTTTTTTTATCTTTAACCATTAAGATGAATTGTCATCAGTTTTGGAAGCCGCTATAGAGTTTTCCCAAAACAACGGACATGTTGTATTTGCAGATATCATAGTGCTTCACTGTAACAAAATCATACATTTATTTCTTAAATAATATGTAGAGAATGATTGACGTATAACGACAAACGTCGCCGATTCACAATGCTCTATGAACTGCATGTGCTAGGCCTACACGTCCAAAAGGTAACTACGTGTAGTTGTTGTTCTCCCCTTCAAAATTAATAAATGATCTATAAAAATTTCAACTTATTAATATGAGATTTATTATATACATGTACATAATAAAATATTTAAAGAGAACATCTGTAAAACAAAAACAGCAGTTTGATCCATTTTCCTCATGTTTTTTTTTCTCCACCCATTCTCCAAGTTTGAACATTCCGAATCGAACGTTTTCCGCGTTTTTCAACTTGACAAATCAGAGGCGAATAATTTGTTTTTAATGTGAAAAAGCTGCCAATGTTAATTTGTGGCGTTTAGGAAAACAAAATGAACATATGATGTGTTAGAATACAAATAAAGGTTTGAGTTTATATTTACTGTAAATCACTGCATTTGTCTAACTTCTTAACGGTATTAAAACCATTCCTTACATTAATAAATCAGTCCGAGGGAGTTAATAATCGCTTGTGGTTTCTACAAATGCTCAACATAGCAGGTCGGGGCTTAGATTTTCAGAGCTAGTGGTATATTAACATGTACTATGGGCACATGTGTACCAGAGCTGTCTCGATTACCGTCGGCATACTAAACCGAAGACTTGGTCCTACAATAGACGACTTGTTCTTGCATGGTATTTGCTTGCCGATCGGTCATGAGGACTTGTCAATCGTATTCCTGCGAGAATTTCTATAGTGGACGAAGCTAAGACAACTTTCATATGCCATGCCAGGCTATCGCGCATTAATTTCCGCCAATATTTGGGGCGGCGTTAGCCACAGATTAATAAATTTAAAAAAAAAGTGCAAAACAAGATGGCCCGGGTGTATCGTTGTCAATGTCTCGACGTAGGAAGTAGAATAGATTCTATTTTAGAATGGAGGACTTGTGTCAAGACACGAAGCAAAGTACCCCGGGTGGGATGTTTTAAACTGGCTCTCCACTGGCTCTTCTATCTAAAAAGCAATACTTCAGTAGGCCTTACATTTTGTTTGATCAGCTTTTCTGTATTAATTTAAAAGTAATGGTTATTGGGTTTTCTTTTCTATGATCTGCCAATGTTCTTTAAAACATAATTAACACACGCATGTTCTGTCAACCCTACGTGTAAAATTGGCGTGAAACATGGCCAAGGCTATATAAAATCTGTAGGCATCCCTTATTTAATTAGTCTGTTTTCCGAATAAGCGTTCGCTTTTTGTAGCATAATATCGGATTAGCTTTTTTACATAATCAGTGAGGCTGTTCATCCATTTAATTATTCCAGTTAGTTTTAATTTCCTTTCTAGCCACATTGCATCGATATATGTAATATAAGCCCCCTAACCTCAAGAAGTTGATAGTATATAGCTAATTAGCTTAAATCCCAACTGCTAATCACGCCCGTTTATCAACAAAATATTTCCATTCAAGGGCCTAATGGCACACAGAATATATTCAAGGGTTCTTATAGCCGTCACAGCAGCAATGACATGTGTGCAATCCACCAGCAGTGTATATCGGGGAAAGCGTTTGAATCGGCATCAATGTATAAACCAGATGGTCAATGTATGCCTTAACTTATAGTTGCAAATTGAATTGTATATTAGACTTAACACAGACATGGGTTATAAGAGTCACTTTAGAGACTGACGGCATGTCCACCACCCACTAACACAGACATGGATTATATGAGTCACTTTAGAGACTGACGACATGTCCACCACCCACTAACACAGACATGGGTTATATAAGTCACTTTAGAGACTGAAGGCATGTCCACCACCCACTAACAGAGACATGGGTTATATAAGTCACTTTAGAGACTGAAGACATGTCCACCACCCACTAACACAGACATGGGTTATATCAGTCACTATAGAGACTGACGGCATGTCCACCACCCACTATCAGAGACATCGGATATATAAGTCACTATAGAGACTGACGGCATGTCCACCACCCACTAACACAGACATGGGTTATATACGTTACTCTAGAGACTGACGGCATCTCCACTACCCACTACCGCAGACATGGGTTATATGAGTCACTATAGAGTCTGACGGCATGTCCACCACCCAGTAACACAAACATGGGTTATATAAGTCATTAAAGAGACGGACGGCTTGTCCACCACCCACTAACACAGATGTGGGTTATATAAGTCACAATACAGACTGACGGCATGTCCACAAGCCACTCGCACAAACATGGGTTATATGAGTCAATAGAGACTGACAGCATGTCCACCACACACTAACGCAGACGTGGGTTATATAAGTCACTATAGAGACTGTCGGCATGTCCACCACCCACTAACAGAGACATGGGTTATATAAGTCACTATAGAGACTGACGGCATGTCCACCACCCACTAACACAGACATGGGTTATATACGTCACTATAGATACTGGCGGCATGTCCACCACCCACTAACACAGATATGGGTTATATAAGTCACTATAGAGACTGACGGCATGTCCACCACCCACTAACAGAGACATGGGTTATATAAGCCACTATAGAGACTGACGGCATGTCCAACACCCACTAACACAGATATGGGTTATATAAGCCACTATAGAGACTGTCGGCATGTCCAACACCCACTAACACAGACATGGGTTATATAAAGCACTATAGGGGCTGACGGCATGTCCAACACCCCCTTACAGAGACATGGGTTATATAAGCCACTATAGGGGCTGACGGCATGTCCAACACCCACTAACACAGACATGGGTTATATGAGTCACTATAGAGACTGTCGGCATGTTCACCACCCACTAACACAGACATGGGTTATATAAGCCACTATAGAGATTGACGGCATGTTCACCTCCCACTAACACAGATATGGGTTATATAAGCCACTATAGAAACTGACGGCATGTCCACAACCCACTAACACAGACATGGGTTATATGAGTCACTATATAGACTGACGGCATCTCCACCACTCACCAACACAGACATGGATTATATAAGTCACTATAGAGACTGTCGGCATGCCCACCACCCACTAACACAGACATGGGTTATATAAGTAACTATAGGGGCTGACGGCATGTCCACCACCCACTAACAGGCACATGGGTTATATGATTCACTATAGAGACTGACGGCATGTCCACCACCCACTAACAGGCACATGGATTATATGAGTCACTATAAAGACTGACGGCATGTCCCCCACCCACCCACCTTAATTGAACTGTTATCAGTCTTTAGATTGGAAGCCAAATAAGTGAACAACTGAACCCTCCACTTGGATGGATTTCGTTACCCCTCTGTTTAGGTCAGTTTATATATTCCGAATGCTGCACGTCCACTTCAATTATAGGATATCTGTGAAAGATTGTCTGTATGTTTATATACTTTATTATTTAATTTTAACATTTTACACTTACTGGTTTCGCGTGTTTAATAAACTACTGTTTGCTTCACTGAACGCTGTGATACACTTTGTATGTCAATTGCGACATGTAATCATCCATGTAGCCGCGTTTTAAATTAAGATTCAAGTAGTGGTTGTCATGCCGCCATGTTGTTTCTCCAGAGACGATCGAACGTTGAATATGCATGAGTCACAAGAACTCTCGTTACCACGTAATATGTTTTGCCTACTGGGATAGTATCATGGAGGTCAAATTCGACTCGTTGTCTGAATAGTTTTGAAAATTGTGGCAGAATGCCGACAATTTTCATTTTGACACAAAGAAAAGTCAAACTCATGGGAACATACAGCATTGATTCGAGGATTTTATGTTCTGAGAGTTAAAGGGCAACACAAAGCCGAAATGTTTGTTATGTATTTGTATTGGGTCTTGTGAATTTCAGGTGCGTTAGTATCAATATGAAATTTTACGTTATAATGGTAATCAGCTATCATTGTGGCGTGTTGTTCTACCGTTACTAGCGAACAAACACCTAAATATTTTATCATTATTGGTGTAGTTTTTGAAATCATAGAAGAAATTATTAATTTTTGTAAACTTAAATTTAAAAAAAGAGCTGTTGGAGCCTTGGCCCCTATCGGCCATCATACATGGGACTGAGTTATCGTCTGCCCATACCATATAACAATTTGTAACAGATATATATTTTACGCGGGCTGCACCTGCACGAATCTGAGGAGATTGGATTGCCACAGGGCAGTGTAGGCTTCCAATCATCAATACTATATAACACAAAAACAATAGATTTTCATCCAGTTCTCAACCAGGGTAGGTGTTAAGGGCTATGTGTATGCAGATGATCTTGAAGTGTGCTTCAGAGTTGAAGGACATACAAAGGCAGTCTACTGAAACATAAAATAAAATTGAGCAATGGGTTACAGAAAATGGTTTCAAATTATCTTTGCCAAGTCCATATGGATGCTTTAGAATGGAAGGGAAACTGTAAGAATATCCTGACCCTAGAACTAACGATGCATGGAAGATGACAGCTGATTGTACTTTATATACCACATGAATGCTTTAAAGGTAATTGAGAGCAGTATATAGTGAGCAGTTAAGGTCGAATTTGCTATTTCATAATAAGGAAGGGTTTAACGTTAACAAATACTAATTGTTTATTACATAAATAGTAGCGCGGCTCAATTTTTGAGCCGCACTACTATTTAGGTAGTATTTTTTTATTACATGCAAAAAAGAAATCAATGTTATTATGTACTAAGGAGCGGGGGATGACTCCTTAGCTGATGTTAAGTAAGGGCTATACGTTATTGAGTACTTAAGACACAAGATGAGAGTGGTGTCATCGACGTGCCATCAACGGTTGAGCAAGATGGCGTCGTGAGGGGTCACCGGAGTGCATGACAAGTGTGTCGTCTGCATGTTTAGGAATTTTGGCGGTTGGATTGTGTACAAGTCAATGACTGAGTTTGGGTCTTCAGTACATGATAAGTATGGGCTTACGTTATTCAGTACTAAGGAGCGCCTGGGTAGCACCTTAGTAGATAATAAGTAAGGATTGTACGTTATTTAGTATTAAGGTATGGGGAGAACAGCGCCCTTTATATGACGTCACAGGTTGTACGTGATGTCAGTGGTTCAACTCCGTTGCCTAGAGAAAGTCTTATATACGAGTACTGAGAATGGGTGTCTTGAGTCGGCGGTTTAATAAATTCTAGACCTGACGATGGCGGGGTATGGACAGTGTTAATGACCGGGACGGATGTCAAGCCATGTTATGCAATGACTTTGAAAAAATGTGCCCTTAAGTCAATTTTTCGTGTAAACGTGTCTCCTAGCGTCCTAAAAGGAATGTCACAACATCGACATCGATCGTGTTATGTCCCTTGAAAATGCAAGTATAGATGGCGTTGCGCTGTGAACATCCGGGTATTTGAGCTAGCATTTGCTATTACATCAAAAGGGTTGTTACTTATCATGTAGTGGGAAGCGGATGGGTAACAGCGCACGATTAAACACGGAAGGGTTGATCCTAGGGCTGTAATGGGATGGCGTGGATGTCTTCCCGTGATGCTTTGCGCGCCATTGTTGGTAAATCTATGTCATCTGGGCTAGTATTTGCTAATACATTATAGAGTTGTTACTTATCATATTGTGGGAAGCAGATGGGTCACAGCGCACAACTGACTGAGGGAGGGTTGATCCTAGGGCTGTCATGGGGTGATGAGGGTGTCTTCCCGTGATGCTTTGCGCGCCATTGTGGGGAAAATCTAGGTTATTCGGGCTAGCATTTGCTGTTACATCATAAGGAAGGGTTGTTACTTATCATATAGTGGGAAGGGTTGACCCTAGGGCTGTAATAGGTAATGTGTGTGTGTCTTCCCGTGATTTGCCGAGACGTGACGAGATTTAACATGGGCTGGTGTAGGTCACAACAACAACAGTAGGAGTGATCTCACTTAGCTACACACCACCAACATGGCGCACACACCGTCACAGCATGTGTGCTGTCATGGAGTTGACGAGATGTGACGAGATTGAACATGGGGTGCTGTGAGGTCACAACCATGACAGGAAGAGTGAACTCCCTTCGCTACACATCACCACCATGGTGGCCACACCGTCACAGCATGTCTGAACGGAAGTGGCACTGTTGACCCATGGGAATGCGGGGACGATGTCCCATCAGAGCATCGCTAAGCGGACCCATCAGCGAAGATAAAGGTGTGAGATAGACCAATCAGCGAAGACCGAGGTGTGAGAGGGACCAATCAGCGAAGACCGAGGTGTGAGATGGTCCCATCAGCGTGGACGGGGAGTCGCATGTGACCGCACCGCTGCGGACAGCGGCGACGGCAGCGTGACGCCGCAGCAGTACGTCGTGGGGGTCGTGGGGTTGTGGCACATGCGCAAGCATACGCATGCCACGACGTCCAGCTGCGGCGTTCTGCGGCGTCGTGCGGCGTTCTGTGGCGTCACGACGGCGTTTTGCGCGTAATGCAGCGTCACAACGGCGTTGTGCGGCGACATGTAATGGCGTTGATGGTAGCGCATGACGCCGCAGAACACCTACCGCGGAAGGTAACGTAGGTAAACAGTCTTGAGCATCTAACCAACCCATGTCCTTCAAATCCCTCAGTCGTGGGTCTGCAGCCGAACAAGAAGGATGTCTTTTGTGTGCGATGTTTTTGAGCGTCATTTTTCTAGAAATTAGCAGAGGATGCGTCATAAATTAATCAAGCATCCGGAAGAAAGCAAAGAAGAATATGGTCATGGTAGTTGTCAAGATGATACTATTGTTGAAGAAGAAGGACAAGCCGCAGAAGAAGACAGTCAGTCTGAAAACGACGACCTATCGGTATCGTCTCATTCGAACGAGAGCAGCGATGCCGAAAGCGGAGATGACGGTGAAGACGGCGATGATGACGTCCCGTCCGCTGAGGTCTGGGATGACATAGTCAGCAGCGTTCTCGACAGCTTTAACGATAAAATTATCTAAGAAGCAGGCGTTGAAATGGACAAAGCCATGTAAAAAGCCTACGAAACCGTCTTACCCGACATTCGTAAGTCGATCCGCGACGAATATCTTCGCCTGAACTCGCGTTGTCTCGACTTGAAACCGGATCCTTTACACCGAGAAGTCATGAAAACAAAGCGTTGTTTGGAAGAGATATTCGAGATCCCATCCGGGGAAGCCTAAAGTAACACTGTAAGGGTGCGAAAGGAGCTATTCGACAAAGAGTTACCTTCAGAATACCACATACAGATTACCGACAACGAAGACCAGTAAACCTCAGCGACTCGGACAATGCCGTGTGATTCACTCGGCTCAACGGATACAAACCAACCCTTCGACTTTTTCCATCTCATGTCACCAATAAAATTACAATGCAACATGGTATGAGTCGTTCTCGTTTTCTTCATCATGACCCACATAACTCCTGTCGAGCCCGTCGAGCCGCCTCCGCCGCTGTCCGATGCGGGGCGGTCAGATGC
>JAQQZZ010099164.1:0-16656 GCA_030265115.1 Mopalia vespertina | reverse complement strand
CCCACCGAACCACTTGGCTACTCATGCTCGATAGATCTATTGAAACTTGGCCCAACACCAGATGTAAGAAAACTCTAAGATGCTAAATTGTACACTAAATTTATTTTGTGCAAAATGCATTTTGTTTCAATTAAGGATACTCTAACCCCCCTCACCTCAAAATTTGCAATTTTTTATTATTGCATGTTCAAAAATTTTACGTAGTAAATTAGGAATCTGTATCCTAGAGGCTAGAGCGGACCCGATAACAAAATTTGAATTAATAGACCGTTAGCTCTGATGATAAAACTTGACAACATTATTTACAACAGCAGTGTTTTGACAATCAATTAAATACAGGTTGCTACACGCAGTGGATTAACAGTCCGCCTGCTGTGCATATACGCGTATCAATATTTTCCGTGTATTGTATAGTGAGAATATTAGTTAGAACGTGGGATGTACAAGAGACTCCATGGTTAGAGCTACGTTTGTATCCTGAGGCACTTATTTAAATATCAGCTGTGTATTGGCTGTCCTGGTTGCCAATGTGTATACACTCACTGACATGATATGTGGTCGATAGGTTAACAGATGATCACAGTTTAAATGGAATTTAAGTAATATTTGACATGGTCAGCTCTAGTCAATTTTAAAGATAACCTATACATAAATATTTGCGAAACATACATTGAATGGGTCAATTTTATATCATACACAAATTGTGAAAAAAAAGATTGAATTACTTCAAAGAATTGAGCATGAAACAGGTAAAACTGTCATAAAATAGATCAGATATACATTTTACATATTTTCTCTGCTTTCATTTTTCAGTGTACCGTACTTGGAAAAATGCCAACTTCTCGGTTGTTATTATACCAACAGAACTGATTTTTTGCACATTTCATCTCAACATATAAAACTAAAAAAAAAGTCATTCAGATTTTGAATATCTTTTTTTTGTTGTTTAGATATAGTTATAAGAAGTTGAAATTTCACTATTTTGATTCATTTTTTTTATATTTTTGACCTTTAACACAATATTGCAATAAAACAAAACAAACAGGAAAAAGCTGAAAAACCGCTTTGTATTTCATGTATTATACGTTGATGTAAAATTGAACAGTTCACGTAAATGGTGTAAAAGAGGTGGCAAAAATTTACATTTTATGCAAAATATTTTTTTCTGTAAGCTTTAGAAAAAAATAATTTACCTACTATTGTTCTGCAGAAAAAGACGATTCAGAATATATATACATGTGTTGCAAAATTCACATTAGTTTAGAAGTTAAACGGAGAAATGTAAAAACACTCTGTAAGGGGGTTAAAGTACCGTATATCATGTCTCTATTGCTGAATACAAGCCACAATATAGAACACAATCGAGTCAAAGTGTACAGGGAACCCCAAACTTAGTTCTAACAACGGCAACAACCGACATTTACAAAACGCAGAGGAACACATTCTATTGGGAAAAGTTTCCCCTCTTAAGTATAAGCTTACTAACGAATAGATGCGAATTCGTATCCAATAAACTATACAGTATATAGATAACTAACGTAAACGAATAGTAGCCTAGGGGTACAGACTGTATAGTCTATAAGATACGTATACGTAACTAACGAACCCAGCAATTTAAATGTAGTCACTGGTTAACTTTTATCTCAATAGCCGGATGGTACCCTTAGCTAATGTACAGAAATAAGAAATTTGACTACGTACGCCCCTAAATACTGTAAATGCAATAGGCCTATAGCTAGTCCTGAGATAACTGAGATCTCAGAACTAACCTATATCCTAGAGTGATACCTGGGTCTACTAAATAAATACTGAGTTTATGATTATCAGGAAATTCGTTAATGGCATCTCTAGGTAACAACCTATTCAACTTACTGGGTTCATGATAGTTCCGGGGCTTCCTGGATAAGCCATGTTTTCGTTTCTAGTTGAACGTAGTTTAATCGGAAAGACAGCAGCAAAAATATAGTTTCACTTTTAAAGCAAAGTCTGGGGGAGTGGGCGGGGCGTGTCATTGTCACGTGCTTGTGAAATAAAAGAAGCGGTACAAACAGTCTCTTCTGACGACACTATCCGATAACCCCGGGGATCAACTTCCAAAAGCTGTTCTCGGATCATAGAGATGATACACGACGTAACACGAGTCCAATTTATATTTTTTTATTAGGTGCTCTGTGGAATGTTTTATAATGTACATATGTTCTTTATATATATTGCTTTATTTTCTGAGGGTATTACAAGCCATTTAATAAATGTCACAAGTACTCTGTCAGTTGAATAACTGTTCTACCCAGAGGCCCTCAACGAACGATATCACAAACACACATGATACAATATTTAACTATGTAGTTATGTACTATAATATATTACATATATCAGACAATGAAATATGAAGAAAACACTATATAAAGCATATATTATCCTTGTGGTGGAGAAGTAAATTATATACAACAACAATAATAACAAATCAAGCAAGATAAATTAATATAAGATAAATAAATAATAAATAAAAAAATTTAAAAAAATAAAAAAATAAAAAAAAAATAATAATAATTTTTAAAAAAAAAATTAAAAAAAAACCCTGTAACATGTGTACATATATTACATTGCCTGGTTATTATTTTTCTTCAGGAGCGATTTCATTATTTGATTTTTAAAGGATGATAATGAGGAAGATTCTTTAACTTCTTTAGGCAGAGTATTCCATATCTTAGCCCCATTGTAACTAAGGCTTTGTTGTAAGAATTTGCTGTTAGGTTTGGGGATGAATAGATTGTTGTTCTCTGTTGAGCGGAGTGTTCGGGTAGTTACATCACTGACATGTTTGAAAAAGGAATTAAGATAGGTTGGACACATATTGTTCATTATTTTGTACATTAAAGTTGCAATCTGTATAACAACAAATATTTTCATCATTATTAAAATGAAAACATTACACACACTAATGTTGACATTTTTTTTCTAGTTTACCTGTTTTACTAGTTTTAAACACTTTGAATAGAATAATTTGCCAAAGTTGATGGAGCTATGAGAAAAATATCAATCTTCAGTTTGTATATTTGTTAGTTGCGTTATAACAACACGGATTTAACCAGTCTCAGTTTTTTGTTTTTGTTTCTTCAAAATCTAGAAAAAAAGATTTTAAGCAATTGCCTTTTCTTCCACAGAGATTACTTGAAGATTTACAAGCACGCCATGTTGTCTTGGAGAACATTTCCTCCAAACTTGATAACTTAACGCAAGACCTTTCGAAACCAGAACGAGGAAAAATTGATGACATGGTGCAAACTGTCCAAGATGGTCATAAACATGTTACTAAAAAGGCTGTAGATAAGAAGGCTTGGCTAGAAGACTGTTTGGCGGCAAGAGAAAAATTCACTATAAACCTTGATAAAACTGCTCACTGGGTCACTGGGAAAGAAAAGATGGCTGCTAAATTAAAAGTGGCAAGACTGCAATCCTCTGACATCGAGAAGCAAATGGAAAAATCAAAAGTAGGGATTGATAGAAAAAAGTTTAATGACTTTCAGTTGTTGATAAACACCTGATAACGAACTCATATACATTGACAGTTGGGCATTATATTTTCAGTATCATGTCTGCAATTTTGTTTTATTCATCATTTATTGTTTATAATAGGAAAATATTACTGATTGAATGGTTTCTAAATTCAAGCCCATAACTTTCTAGTTACATTTCTTATGAGCCCAACCAAACAAACTTTATTACCTTGCATGTAGCTTCGGTATTGAATATTTTCTATTCAAACCCATTTATAAATGTTCAGTGTGTATTTGTCTCTGTTACAGGCTCTGTTGAGAGAAGTGGTTCAGTATGAAGCCACCTTGATTGTTTTAGAAGATCTCTGTGATAAAGTCCAGGAAACTACAGACTCTGACAGCAATGACGCAATAGGGAAAACCAGACAAGGTAATGAATATTAAATCTAGTAAAAATGTACTGGTCATAAATGACATTGGTTAGTTTTATGAAGATCATGTAAATTAAAAGTGACTTGTGAAGTTACAACCATGTGTTTTACTTTGAGCTTGGTGTTTAGTTGAGAGGGTTGTACTTTGGACTGATACATGTCCATATGCTCAGAGTGAGGTGTTTTCAATACATGGCATGAGGAGACACCTGTCTGCACAATACACAAAGTACAATGTTTTATAGTGAAGAGACAGACAAACTACTCGACATTACTACTGCCACTGTATTTATTAAACTATATTGTCTTTCGAGCAAAACTTGTAAACACAAAACTCAGAAAGAACTTGTGTTGTCACTGCATTTAAAATTTGGCAAAATTCAATGATATACTGATATTTACTATCTATAGATATCAACATCCGATACAATGAACTGAGGACATTATTAGAATCTCATATCTCTGAGCTCAGAGATTCTCTGATTGCACGAAAACAGCTGGAGGCCGACATGACAAAGGTGGAATTATGGTGCCGTGAAGTGGAGGTGAAATGCTCAGGGGAACTCAAACTTGACTGTAACCTCGAAGTCTTGGATGAACAACGCAGAAAATACCTGGTGTGTATTTATATTTGTTAAGATTAAAATTTATATGCGATGTAAATTTATCAATATTTGTTTATATTCAGTTCTTAATAAATCCTATTTTTATTATTTATAACCTAACCTTCAAGTCCTTTGTATTTATGTATGAAATTATTGGAAAACAATCTTTAGATAATTGTGATGGTTGGTAATTGAACAACAGTTTACCTGTAAACATTTTTTAGAAAATTCAGCACAAAATAGTTCATTTGTGGACAATTCTGACAAGAAGACTTTATTTGTGGAAAATTCTAAAACTGTTTTATGACTGAAAATACTGAAGAAATATTCTAATCGGGGGAAAATTCTGAAGAAAATGTTTTATTTGTGGAAATTGTGAAGAAAATACTTTCAAAAATCATTTATTGTAGTACCAGTAAGCTCATACATAAGCTCATATTAATGAAATTAAATACAGTATACGACTGACTGACTGTACACAGTATTATATTTCTTAAAATGAACCACACTTGAACAGGGATGTTGATTATAAAGGTAAACTGATGAATCCTTTCCTGCTTTAGATAAAGTCACAGTTTTTATAGTCAACATTAGTTTGTAAAACGATCTTTACAGAAAAAAATTAATTCTTTCAATGCAGTGAAAGGTGAAATTACATGAGTTTTTTATTTATTTACAATTAATTTCAGCTTGAGATGTATCAGGTAGGAATATGCCAAAGCTCTATGCATTTACTGTATGCAAAATTATTATTAATTGCATGATGAATTGCTTACAAAGGGAATGGTTATTAAGTATCATTTAGTGGAATGGCTCCAGGTTTCTTACACTTTATTCAGAAATATTCTTGCAAGATAATGAGGAAGTCTTACTGAATTAAAAATTGCCTGCTTTACAACTGTTTTCAAATGGTTTTGGTTTCTCTGATGATCTGAGAGTGGAGTGCCAATATGAACATCATGTGTCCTGACACTGTTTCTTGGTAATGTCGTGAGATGATTGTTTTCGTCACCCATTCTGCTGACATAATAATAATTTATATGAATGAAACAGCCTGAAGTACACCATAAAACATTTAGTGAACAAACCAACAATTAATTTGCCTCATGCATACTCATACATGGCATGAGTAGGTTTTCTGCATCTTGACGGCTGTGGTGGGAGTGAGCTTTCTTTTGTCGGGCCGGCCTGGGGCTCTCAAAGAATATCTGATGTCACTGTTTTCACTATGTGGTTGTCCTATCACTGTTTGTTGCAACTTATGGCTGGGATGGTTTCCTTAACCCATTGAACAGGCATGCTTGGATAATGGTGAAATAACCTATGTACAGCATATCAAACAAACAAATGCACATCTTTCTCTTTTTTCTAATAAATTTGTCATTTCTAATTCATTCAACCTGAAATGGTAAACAATTCCTTATTTTATTTTTTGGTAATCTGCAATTGAAGGTTACCGTATGACCTTCATAATAAAACGGTCAAGGTTTGCCTAAGAGAGAGGTAAAGGATTTTAATAGGAATTTGACAAGATTGCTATTTAATATCTTTTTTGTAACTTTTTACAAATAACATAAGGCAATTTGATAAATCTGCATCTTTGGAAATGCATGACAATACAGCCTTGCTCTCAAGCGACCAATAATTGCATGTAGCTTGGGTACCTAATTTAAAGAATATTTGGAAATATAATCGTTGAATTTCTACATTTTTTTCACAATGGTTTTAGGGCTATTTGCTATAAACGCATGCATCAATGTGGGGATGTCCTGATCTTATCCCTAAACCACTAATTAGTACACATTGTGGTTATTCTTTGACATGCCCTACAGTCACACAGTGTCCCACCATACTGGGGAACTGGTTATACTATATTGTTGAAGTGATGTAGGCCTACTCTGCAATAGTTCACATATGGGTCTAAGCATGTAGCGGATGATAAAATTGGTCTATTCTTGAATGCCTATCATGTGGAATTAAGTGCTTGAGTCTTCTTTACAGGCTTATTTGTATGCTCTTTCAATTCTAGCTGTATAGTTTGCACTATCTACCATGTGCTGTAGAAACTTTGGTCATGCAGGGAACAAATTATATTTATACAAAATAGAGGTGATGGGGTTTGTAACTTCTTTCAAGCACTGTCTTAAATGTTGAAATTATGTAAATTTTGAATTTCTGAGTAATGAATTTGAAAGCATATGCACATGAGCATATGATTGAACTGATCGTAAGGCTAACATGCTTTTAAGAAACTGATGTAAGTTGTTGCTAAAAAAAACTGATGGAAGTATGTAAGAAGTCCATTATTATGTAATAATTTTCTTTTGTGTAAATGTATTTTCAGGTATTGAAGTCTGAGGCTGAGAGCAATGACTTGTTGATTAAGAGTATCACAGAGAGAGCGGAAAGTTTTGTGGAGAATTTAGAAACAGTTGACAATAATTCATTACAACAACAACTCCGGTCTCTAAGAGAAAGACATTTCCTGTACGTTACTATGGTTACTTGATCATTTTTATCTTTCAAATATTTATTTATGTAATATTTATAAAATACAGTTTAATAATTAGTCTGTATATTCTGTAGTTATTTCACTTACCAAAAAGCTAATCTCTCTGAGACAATACAACTCCAACAGATAACACATACACTGATATAGAACTTATATTATTTAATTTGGGGTGTTTAAGTGTTTTAGAAATTTAAAGGTTGGCATGTTTTTAACCTATTTTTCTATATACTATAAACAAATTAAGTGTTGCTTTGCTAGGGAAATATATGAATAATGTAAACGGCATGTTGAATATTATAATTTCTTTGATTAAAATTTTTATATTTTATTTCGCTCAAGTAATACAAGGTTTCTTTTTTGTTTTGGTTGATAACTTTGTGTCAATACAAGGACATACCTTTGTCCTCTAAATCTGCCACTATCCTGTCAGACTTTTTTTTTCCAGAAAGTTTAACCACTCAATCAGAAAATCAGTTTCAAAATAAACAACTTTAACAAAATGAAAACTTTAAAGTTATCCTAAAGATAATATTGCTCAATTTGATTTTAAAAGTGTGAATTAAACAAATATGTATATGAAGACATTTACAAGCAAAGCTGTATTTGTGTAATGTTTAGTTTATGTTTCTCCCAGAATCATGACCCTTATTGAAGAGAGATGCCAGGCATTGGAGGCGTCCTTTCAGATGCGTTCTGAAGTTCATCAACGAATCACCGAATCTGAAACATGGTTGACATCTGCTCAGGATGACATTCGTCGGTTAAATCGTCCAATTGGGGATTCTGTAGAGGATGCTAACCTCGCCCTTCAAGAGTATCAGGTACATGTATTAGAAATAATAACACCATTTGTTTATTACATATTTACAGAATTATAGAAATATAGATGAAGAAATAAACTGACAATGTTTCTTTTATGGAATTTATTCATTATGTGTTTTTAAATTAGCTCAGTTTGACATGAAATAATGGAGTAAAGAACTTAACATGCTACATTTCAGTTTGATGTCCTTTGGACAAATCTGGAAATTCAAATTTTAACCTGAAATAAAGCACCAAGCAGTGTGGTGAGAAACTGTTAAACTACATTCTGGACTAATCAGATTCTTTTCTTTGTAGACATTGAAGCAAAAACTGATGGAATATCGGCCCAGTGTTGCTGGTCTCAACCAATCAGTGGAGTCGTTGAGATCGTCGGGTCATGTGACTGATGCAGAGGATATTTTACGAATAACAACCCAACATGAATGGCTGATGGATCAAGCTGAACAGTATGCTAGCAAGTGTCAACAGGCCATCACCTTGCGACAACACTTTGTGGAACAGTCTAACCAAATCGATTCACTTGCCAATGAATGTGAACAACAGATACTGGAGGTGAAACAGTCTAATGAAACTGTGACTGTAAAACTCTCCAAGCTGAAGGTAAAGCTCTTTTTCAAAATGTTGGAATTATTATGGTGATAAATATTTTACTATTGAACCATTATCAGAATGCTGAATGAGAAAGAATATCTGGACAAAGCGAATTGTGCGTTGTTAATGGGACAACTTAACATATTTAATGTAACATTTTATAGAGTAAAAACGATGAAAATATCTATTTTGGGATACAAAATGGTTCAAGTAAATAAAAAATTAAGAGTAAGTTTTTTTATTTTTTTCAGGCCATTCTTACAAGGTTACAATCTGCTGACCCGCTGGTGGGAGTTCTTCAGGATAAGCAACAACAGATAAGTATGGAAGGACAGAAGGACAATTCTCAAGTTCTCCACTCTCAAACTGTCACCTTACAAACACGTATCGTGGAATTACGCAGTTTGGTTCATGAGGAAACTTTGGCCTGTGAAAGAGTCCAACATGAGCAGGAAGACTTTGAGTCAGAAATTGAACAAACCATTGGATGGATGGAGGAGAAATATGGACTACTGTTAACCAAAGCTCCCTTGGAGTTAGATGCTGATAAGGTGGACCTGGCTCTTAAACGACATAAGGTATGAGGTCACAATGGATTGTAATATTAGTTTTATTGCATTATTTACTAAATTGGTTTTCTTCTGTATCGCTCTTTCATTCCTTACATAAAAACCTTATAGGATCTTATAGGATAGCTATAAAATTTTATACTTTTGTTGAAGTTTTTGCAAACACCTAAACCCAAACAATTTCTTTTCAGACAGAATACACACTAATTAATATTGAATTGAGATATGTAATTATAAAGAAATTGATATAATTAGAATAGGAAGGATCCTATGTATGTAGTTAGGCCATGATTAAGTGGTTGGTGTGTATGCCTACTAATCCTACATCACCACACCTCTCATGGGTTTCAAATCAGTCAGTCGCCATCACGTATATGATAGATTCACACAATGTGGCTCTAGCAATCCTAGGGGTGGTTTTTATAAGGTTTCCACTCTGTTTTCCACCATATTCATGCAAATAATAGTGTGAAGTGAAAATTCTGTCATCATATAAGTGAAATACCCTTGAATATGATGTTAAACCCCAATCAAACAAACAAACCAATTAATGAAACAAACAAACAATGTATGTAGTTTGTTGTCATTCTCTTATTGTAACTATATACTTAAAACTTTTGCCACTAAAATAAATATGTCACATTCTCATGTTTATGTTCAAGATAAATTGGGCCGTAACAAGACTTACCATTTGTATGACCCCATCGACCTTTGAAAGTCTCAAATTTTCTTACCGTCATTATCTCAAACTGGATCTATTCCATTGCTTAAATAAAAACTTGTGCAGTTTTAACTTGTGCAGTATATAGCAGTTGATTTTACCAATATAAACGTCACTTACAGACTGTATCAGAAGACATTTTGAACACTTTGGAGGATGTGAAAGCCAAGGTTCATAAAGAGAGAGCTCGTTTTGAAGACAAGGGAGAACCTTTACCTGATAGTCTTCAAGAGAAACTCCAAAAACTCAATCAAGTAGAGGAAAAAATACTGGTAAGAAACAAATTTTCATTGGGTATTATTTTTGTCAAATAATCATAATCCTGTTCTCCAAGTTTTTATTATCAGCTTAGTCGAATTCTCAATCAATGATAGAAGAGGAGCTACATTAGTACATATGTAGATATAATTTTCTTCTAGACTTAAACTTATTTTCTTTTAGACTTAAACTTATTCCGAAAGATATCTGAATATAAAGCTGAATAACTGAGTGATGTCAAATAGTGAACACATGTTAATGTACCACCATTTTTCCTGCACAAGCTTTTTGCCGATCAGAATTTTAATTTTATTATCCAATAATTAATTGTCAATAGGCAGCCATTGAGAGTAAAGATCAGTATTTGGTGGACGCAAAGTCAGACAGGTGGCAATTTGAGACATCTCTCCGACAAGTCACTGATTGGCTACATGGTGCTGAAGATCTTCTGTCATCTAATCAGGAAGGACTTGACTACGATACTATTTATCATCTGTTAGAAGAACATAAGGTACAGTACACCTTTAAGATTTTTTATTTCTTACATATTTTGCTGAGCCTGCACCTATGTGTGCTATAAAAGAGCTAGCCACCTATATCATGGTGCTCCCTGACTACTTTACCTAGGTTAATTTGTTGTGTACATTGTTTTGTAGCCCCATGTTTTTGTGTGCCCTGTGATTTATAAATCATTATTTTTGTGAGTCCTGTGATTTATAAATCATTATTTTTGTGAGTCCTGTGATTTATAAATCATTATTTTTGTGTGCCTTGTGATTTATAAATCATTATTTTTGTGTGCCCTGTGATTTATAAATCACTATTTTTGTGAGCCCTGTGATTTATAAATCATTATTTTTGTGAGCCCTGTGATTTATAAATCACTATTTTTATGAGCCCTGTGATTCATACCACCAATTTTGTGAATATTTGTTTGGCACACATATTTATTGTTAGAATATTAATAGAATACTTGGCTCTGGTTCTGGATACAAGTAAAAGTTTTGTTGAAACATCATCCGTATGATGTATGTTTATTATATATTGGGATAACTACATTTATTTCCTGTTAATGTCTGACAAATATTTATCTGTGTATTAAAATCTTTGATTTTTTTACGACTTTACTTGCTAGGCCTTGACTAAAATTAAAAGTCTTCGCCGAAAAATTAATGTAATCCAATTTAAGTTAGAACACATATGATTAACGAAGCTTTATAATTTTTATGTGCACTTTTATATTTAATTTCTAGGAATATTTTATGGAAGGCAGTTTGTGTCAAGATGAAATGGAGCAAATTCTGGAATTATCTGACAGACTTTTACCAACTTTAGATAAGAATGACCAAGCTACTTTACAGCAATCACTGTCAAACATAAACCAAAAAGTCAACTTTGTTGTTGGGGCGGCACAACAACGACAAGATCTCTTAGAAAAGAAGGTCACGGAATGGAGAGAATATGATGTAGGTCTTATTTAGTCTTATTGCATTCATTCAGAAACAGTTACTAGAAAATTCCTATAAATAATTGTCAGAATGATGTACATGTGCCTTGTTCTTTTGTGGCGTTATCCATGGTAATTCAGATGGCATGAGATTAAGATAGTTTCTATATCGATCTCCTGTTGATTATGGCTCACAGTCTGGATTCAGTGGTTAGCATGTCTGATTACTGATCCTCCTGCTTTGTACCTCTCGATGGTCTGAGTTCTCTAGTCCACCTCTGGTATATGAGGCAGTTAAACAAGGTCACTCCTACAATCACGGGTGGGTTTTTATCAGGATTTCTTTTCCACAGTATTTAAGTATGGCAGAATACGACATTGACAATCCAGTGTAAAATAAATGAAATGCGCTTCATATTGCTACGTTAGTCCCCACACAAACAAACAAACAAACAAACAGATTTTTTTTTTTGTATTCCATTGAATAGCATTCACATCCCACTCATGATTCTATAAGTATTTGACATTGATAGACATCAAGGTACCAGTGAGTGAAACATTTCTAATATTTGTTGTCAGCTCGCTAGCCAGCAGGTGACTCATGTTCTGGATCAGTTGGAGGAACAGTGGAGGTCATTGAATGTGGGGGTGGTCAGAGGACCCGATGACACCAATCAACAACTCAAACATTCACAGGTATTGACTTTAGTTACTTGTCCTTTTATCCTTATTCTAATAAACAACATTAATATTGGGTTCTGGCTGTTTAGTAATTTTCATCAAATCATTCCTGTGTTTCTATTGTTTTATTTCATATCATGTAAGTGCATTTTCTCAAGCATAAGTTCATTACACCTGTCAATTACTGATACTGTGTTGCACAAGTTAATTTGACTCTAAGGATTTAATTTTAAATGTATTGTGAACAAATGGTCACTTTTAAATTTTTCATTATATTGTTTTTCTTTAACTTTCTTTAGGAATTCCTACAAATTTTGGAGAAACATCGTCTTGCAGTTGAAGAACTAAATGCTAAGTCACATGACCTGGATCAGTATGCCACAACCGGAAGTCGTAGTAACCTCAATCAGACATTGTCTCGAGTTAACGAGAGATGGAACACCCTTGTGGCTCAGGTGGAAAATAAACAAGGCTCATTACAGGTTAGTGAGATTTTATACCAAGCCTGAGCCAATAGTTATCATTGAGATTTTGATCAATGTGATTGATTTTATACAATTACTGCGTGGTAACTCATATCTATGATGATATATGTATCCCCGCAAAGGAAAATACAAAATGCTTTTTGTGTGTTACAATTTAAGACAGTCATCTGAACTATTGTCTATAGTTTTAGCTGTAAACTACTTTTTTACATCAAACCCTTCAGAATGACATTGAATCAGTCATATGTGTTTGTCCTGCCTAGTTATTGCTTGTTGCCAGGGATGCTGAGGATGGTTTCCTTCACCCTTTAGGCTGACACATGTCATGTGAGTGAAATAACCTTCAGGGCAGCATAAAACCCCAATAAAAGCTGAAATTCTCTCTTTTTTTTAAAAAAGGATCTTGACAAGGACTTTGAATCATACAAAGACCTTGTTGCTTCCCTGCAGAAACATCTGAGTGAGGTCAACCTGAAGATGCCCGAGTCAGAGGTCAAGGCCATGTCCAGTCAGCAGTTAGACTCTGCCTTCAAAGAGGCAAAGGTCAGTCAAATATTTTTTTTGATTTATAGTCTTCTAGCATATAGAAGTTTAACTGCTGTTATCCAAAAAATATATTTTTAATTTTTAGGACTAATCTTTCCCAAAGATAAAAACTATTATATTTAATGACTTTTTTCGTGTCAACCAATAAAGATGACATTTGGTAATACTGAAACGTTAAACTGTTACACAAAGCTTTTGGAATCTAATTCTCTGGCCACTATACAATATCATCTGAGACATTCCTGTCTTATTTTCACAGTCTCAGGATGACAAGCTGATGCTGATCCAGCCACAGTTGGCCAGTCTCAAGAAACAAGCTGAGATTTTACAACAGAAATTACCAGGGGCAGAGGCTAGGGTCCATGTCCAGGAACGAATGATGGAATTAATCGAACACTACGAGAGGTCAGTTTTCCATATCCTTTTATTTCAAATTGACTGCATAAAATAGACTTGTAGCATTAGTATTATAATACATTGGAAGCTGTAAAGCATTCAACTAATAATTTTTTTATGCCTCGATAGTACAGAGACTTCTGGTTTACAATTATTGATGTTAGCATATTTATATACAAAAAAATAGTTGGGTGTACCTAGTAATTGCTTACATGGAAAATAAAACACTGAAAGACTATTATTGGAACATCAACAAAAAACCCATACCATGTACCGTTGTTGTTGTTACAGAGTGAGTGAGAATGTCCGTGATTGTGAACAGAGTGTGCAGGATGAGATTAGTGACAGGGAGGTTGTGTCAGCTGAATTACAGCAAGCCACAACATGGCTGAAAGAAACACAACTACAGCTCTCCAACCTCAGACCTGCTAAAGATAGCTTACAAATGCAGGAGAGGATTGAGAAACAAAAGGTAGTTAATAAAAGTGTCACCATTTGTAGCAGTTGATCATTTATCTTACATTCACATGTACAAAAGCTTTTAAAAGCTGATCTTGTTTTGTAAATGACATGTTGTGCTTTTTTGACATTCGCCTTGATTCAATGTGGACTGAGGTTTCGCTCATATACTCTTTCGTCCAAACTTTGTTACAGGTGGCTGGAGGGAGCTTCCTGTATCCCGGGTGCTTTCAGAGCTAAAGGGTAACAGGAAGCTGATCTGTTCATGATGTCTTTGTCCCTGCATGTCTTTGTTTGTTGCCAGTGGCATCGAGGGTGGTTTACTTCACCCATTGGGCTGGTATGCCGTCATGTGAGTGAAATAACCTTAAGTACGGTGTTAAACAAATGAACATACCAAAATTTGTCATTTATTTAATAATTCTGCTGATTTCAGTTGATGGAACAAGAAGTTGCCATTAGAATGGAACAGATGAAAAGATTGATGGCTGCAGAGGAGACTAAATATTCCTCCATTCATCGAGAGCTCCCATCAGAACTGAAAAAGAACTTTAAGTTAATGGAGACCCAGAAAGCAGAACTTGATGTTGCTATGAAAGAGAAAGAAGAAGAGTTGTTAAACCTGCGTGAAGACAGACAGGAGTTCAAAGATCTGTTAAAACTAATTCACACCTGGCTGGATGAGGCCACTATTCAGGTCAAACAACCAATCAAAGACCTAGAAGATTCAAACAGAAAACATCAGGTAATATAATTGTAGATAAGTGAATTGTGATGTCTTTGATCCACGTTGTTCAAAACAAGATAATATATTCTACTTCTCACCATAATTTCAGAAACAAATATTTTCATCTCACATAACAACTGTTGAAAACTTGTGAAGGGAGCAGGTAACCAAGAAAATTTGAATGTTGTTGAGATGATGTGTGATCTGTACAAGAAATGGTCAAGATTTTCACTTTTAGATCTTGAAAAGGGTGTGATTCACATACTGACCTTGTTGTTGTTGGTGGTATTCTGGAGGTGCAGGCCGTTAGAACAACTAAAGCTTCTTATGCTCTGTGGTGTTAAACCCCAACAAACAGCTTTATCGGTTATTTGACCAAATGCCCCTTTATTTCAACTGATTAATCTAAGCCATCGATGTCTAGGGGATATGTCACCTCAACACATTTATCCTGGGCCTAAAACTAATACTACTATACTTATTAGGATATTTGCAAACAGATATTTGTTTAGAGATTTGATAATTGAATTCTCAAATGATCGTGACCAGCACAAATGTATGTGTCTATATGATGGTTGTGGAAACAGGTTGAAGCCCGATTCTCTATTGTTGTTTTAAGTGAACTGTGATGTCTATGATCCCCGTTGTTCAAAACAAGATAACCCACTGACAACAAATTCTTTGTTTTGCTTTGTTCACTGCCGCTGTTTAGAACTGCCCTCCAAATTAAAAATCTCAATCTCCGGAAAGCTTTTATCTATTAAATAAATATGTTTCAAAAACACCATGAGGTCTTGTTGTACCCCTTGGGGTAAAAATTGTCAACATGATTTTTATGTATAGTTCCAATGACTTTAAATTTGTTTAAAAGAAGACCAGGTGAGAATCAAGTTTACCTTGGATTCTTTAAAAATGTTTTCTGAAGGATAGATTTATATTTTTATACCATTTTCTATGATTGGAGAGATAAAAAGTCCTCCCAGCAAAATTTAAAAAAAAAATGAGGTACATGTGCCCTTTTTCAGTTCAAAAGCTATTCTACTAGATGAACTCATTTTTGGCGTTACATAGTTACATTCTGATAAATAAACTGCTGTATTTTTTTCTTTCAATAGTAGTTCAATTAGTTTTAAAGTTTTTATTGGATCTTCACCAAGTCTTAACATTAACAGACTAATAAATGCTTTAGGCTTTCATTGTCAACAAAATGGCATTCCAATATGTTCATACCTGTCAGCTATTTTTAATTAACAGGTAAGTATTCACCAGTATATTTGTAGCTGAGGTCAGTGAATATCACTTAATATTGATTTAAAAGTCTTGAAATGTCGATTTTCTGACATGTAAATTACTACCAAAGAGATTTAAATGGATCGATGATTTAAAGTTTGTTTACATACTCAAATTGGTTATTGATTTGGTGTCCATACATTATGATTGTATGCTTTGTAGAGTATAATGCTCAACCAAAACTAGTATTGTCCATGGGTTCAGCTGTACTGCTTTGTCATGTAGGAATACATCTACAGTCAATGGCTATTCGAATCCAAGTCCTGATAAAGTGTTCCTCAAAAGTATTGAAACATTCTTATCGAGTGTATTTGTACATTTAATACATCAGGTAATTGTCCACCACTACTACAATAGGGGGGGACTTAAAAATGGTACTCGGTGTCAGTCAGTCCTTCTGCGTCCGTCTGCCTTCCATCACAAATGTTTGTGAACACGCTAGCTTAAAAACAAATTAACCAATTGACTTCAAACTTGGTATGTAGCTTCCTCTTGTTAAGACGACGGATGGTATTGCATTTCACCAAATTCTGTAAAACAAAATGGCTGTTACATAATTTTAGAATATTCATGCTTGTATGTGTTGTGAACACAATAAGTAGAGATTAAATTCACG
>JAQQZZ010099153.1:0-16656 GCA_030265115.1 Mopalia vespertina | reverse complement strand
GTTAGCACACTGTCATATGACTGAAATCCTGTTAAGTATGGCTTCACCCATTAGGTTAGCACACTGTCATATGACTGAAATCCTGTTAAGTATGGCTTCACCCATTAGGTTAGCACACTGTCATATGACTGAAATCCTGTTAAGTATGGCTTCACCCATTAGGTTAGCACACTGTCATATGACTGAAATCCTGTTAAGTATGGCTTCACCCATTAGGTTAGCACACTGTCATATGACTGAAATCGTGTTAAGTATGGCTTTAAACACAAATCAATAACCACTGTTAAATCATAATGTTTAAAGGAGGGGAAAATAAAACTCTCCAAGGGTCAAAAGTAGAAAGAACACACCCGGATGTTATTAATATCATACTTTGACAATTTACAAATATCTCCCAAAGACTCCTGCAACATGGTTACACAAAAAACAACTGATAACCCCCTTGCTTTGAATGTGTAGAAGAATACTAAAAGAGACTTAATTATCTCCCTTGGAAAATGACCCTGAATGCTTGCCATATAAACTTAGGGTTAAATTATTCAGCTTTGAATTTTTTTTACAAAATAGCTCACCACGAAAAAAGAAAAATAATATATTTGAAAGAAAGAATTGTCCTTTCTTCATGGATTTTTTGTTTAAGAGTCTTACCCAATGACGTATATTGTAACCACGACAGAGGTGTATACTTTTGATCAAACTTGGCGGGTCCCATCGATCTGATGAAACAAGTATACAAACCCTGTTTACTCCTATCTGTCTACAATTCACTTGGTTAAACAGCAGGCATCTACATGTTTGGCTAACAAAGTTTAAGCAACACAAGCGAGATTCCTTTCCCCTCTTTTACATATAATGTGCCAGGTTTTGAGCTGAGTGTTTCAGGTCTCTAGTATACATACACGGAGGTAATCCTTACCGTACGGTTATGTTACGGTTTTTACAAGGTTTCCTCTTAGTTTACCACCGTAATGA
The DNA here is from genome assembly GCA_030265115.1 of Mopalia vespertina. Lineage (NCBI taxonomy): Eukaryota > Metazoa > Mollusca > Polyplacophora > Chitonida > Mopaliidae > Mopalia > Mopalia vespertina. Next base: position 15,684 of record JAQQZZ010099153.1, on the reverse strand, counting down.
GGCAAGGAACAGTGTGAAGTGGACAATCCATCGCATATAAGTGAAACACCCTTGAGTACGAGGTTAAACACCAAGCAAACAGAAGCACTCACTTTTTTTCCAATCTTTATTATGATTACCTCATTCTGCTACCTCTTATGGTGCATTCTCACGGTTCTATTTTTAGTTACCACTTAAGGGGATTCCCCTTATCTGCAGCAATTTGATTGGTCGATAAAACAGTATGAAACATTTGACCAATCAAAATTCTGTTAGTAAAAAAAATTCCCTGAAATCATAACTACAAGTCTCAGTATGAGAATGCACCTTAAATACATCACAATCGTCTTGGAAAAAAAAAACCAATCTGTTGTTTTGCATTTATTGTTCAGTTTTATTTTTGTTGAAGGTGTCAGTCTCAGACAAGTGAAAGAAGTTTCATGGGTACGTCCGCTACAAAACGAAACAGTGAGAGTGGGCCGACCAACAAGAGGAAAGGGCCTGCTAAATCCAAATCTGAAAACAAGCCAACAAAATCTGCCAAGCCACATAAATATAGAAAGACACCTGTTCAAAGTGAAAAACCAAAGACACAAGAACAGTCAAAAGATTCAACTGTTAAATAAAATGATTTATTTTATATCTTTGTCTGACTTTACCTGACTTACCTGGCATATAGGCCACCCCCGAAAAATTGTATTTAGTTGTACCTTTTTGTAGCCCAGCCAATGGCATCTTTCCAAGACGAAAGTCATAATCCATAAGACCAGATTTAAACCTTTTCACCCTTGCCCAAATTGGCTTCTAAAGCAGGGCAAACATTTCATTGGGTATATTGTAGAAGCAAACAGCCAATCAGAAAGCTGTTTACAAATCACGTCTGTCAACAACAAACAAGCATGATGGCACTGTTAATTAACGTGCGTGTGATGATGTCAGGACTATTTCACAAGAATAAGTCTGTGTGTTGGTATCCACATGTGGCCTACTTGTCAGCCTGTATTTACTGTTGCTTAAGCATTGCTTACTTTGCTAATGAAAACTCCACTGTGATTGGTAGGCCTGGGGAGAAAAGAGACATCATTAAATAATAGTTGTTGTAGAGTCGTTTACTCAGGTTTTTCTTCTTTGAAGACAAGGTTTGACTCAGAAAGATGAGCCAATGGGGACTTTTTCGTGTTTGATTCCATTCCGCGGCTGAACAGAGTTTTGTGTGGCAACAAAGGCTGGATAAAGACCCAAAGAGACCCTAAGCACTTAAACTTTTTTGGTGCCCCCCTTATATTTCAAAATATAAACATTAAAAAAACATAAAATAAAATTTAGATTTTCAAAATGAAACAAAACATATAGGAAAATGAAAATAATGTTTATTTTTGTATCTTTGTGGTGCCCCCTTTCCCTTGATGCCCATAGCACATGTTATTTTGCTTAATGGTTAATCAGAACTTAATCCAGCCCTGGTTGCCACATTGCTCTCATGGTTAACGTGCAACTCATTGTGTATCTGTCGTCATTTTTTTTGTTTTATGTTTTTTTTGCATGTATGATTGTCCCGTTTTGCGTTGTTTTTTTGTTGCCAGGGACATTGATGGTGGTTTCATTCACACCTAGGGCTTGTACCTTGTCATAGGAGTGAAATATGAAGTACAGCATAAACCTGAATTCGTTGATCCGTTATATAATGTCCATTTTATGTTTTTGTCTTTTGCTCATTGGTATCATGGGAAACAAGAGTGGTTTTCTTTACCCATGGTACGGCTGATGAGTTAGAGCTTCCTGTTGCCCTCGGAGCTAACGAATAACACTAACAGCCGATCTGTTTGTGATTTCTAGGTAGTCTGTCTTGTGATTGTCCTGTCCTTTTTACTAGTCGTGGCAGTGGTGTTTTCCTTCACCCGTTGGGCTGGTAAGCCTACAGTGTATAACTGTTAACACCAATCAAATAGTCCATATGAAGTAAAATGCCCAACCATAATATTTTGCAACTTAAAGGACAAGACCACCCAATAACCGTGTTTTCTACATAAGTAAAAAAAATTCTGTCAAGTGCAATTCAAATATTCTGATTTTCCTAACCTGATCATAACTTTAGTTATTATCCATTAAAGAGGAACACTGGAACCACTTGAATCATCAAATCCTGTGTACAGCAGACTTTACTGATCTATCATTGGATAGTTCACAACTGGCTGACCGACCAGAGTGCAGGAAAACTTAGCAGCACAGGATTTGATGACTCAACTGGTAATTGCTTTTCAATGGATGATAACCAGAGTTACGATCAGGTGATGAAAATGGAAATTAATGTACTGTTTTAAACACAAAAAGTTTTACTTATTTATAGAATATGGTTTTTGGATGGTCTTCTCCTTTAAGCTTAAAGTTAATATACAGCGTCCGTGTGTTTACATTTGCGTTTGGCGACATAGCAATTACGTTGTACATAACGTTACCAACTCATAACCATGCCAAAACGTATCGTGCCAGTTATGTTGTGGCAACTTTCATATCTAAAAAAAATTGTTACGTCTTTGAAATGTTGTAGCTGCGGCATATGCACCGCTACCTTTTCACAACCACGCCGGCATAAGGTTGCGGCATTACGTTGCTGCAATGTTCGTGCATAACGTGTAAACATACGTTTCGATAACATTGTTACAACGTTGTGCAATACGCTAACAATACACAACGAAGTTACAACGTAGTTTAGTTTACGTCGTTACAACTTTTAATGTCCGTAGGCATTAATAAAATCGTATTTTCATGACAAAAGATGTTTTAAAAACGTGTTTCAACAGTTGAAATGCTGTTTCTGCTTTTTGATATTTAATCAATTAATACAAATCGAATACACCAACTACTCCATGCTAAATCTTTTCATCCGCAACACACCTTCAAGAGAATTATTAAATCCCAAATACTAAGGTTTCACAGGAATTGTAGCACTCTCGCTACCCTTAACCAAGCTTCTGTTATCTGTTGTTCTGTTATCTTTAAGACCCTGGTCCAAAGAGGATATAATAAGCGACTTAATTCTTCCAAACCTCAGACAACTGAATTAACAGTTATAATTTAAGCCAAGATCTAGAATGAGCTCCTATACGAAAACATCACAATCGCCCTGTGATATTGTCAGGCAGATCCTCAAAAAATATATGAAAACTAACAATCTTGGGCAACAAACTAGAAACGTTTATCTTTTGGTAGACAGAAAAAACACTTCTTCCGTCGTGGCCACTTTTAACAGAACCTCACTCGAGTGAGGCGGCCACAATTGGCATAGACGAAAATTAAAAAGTGATGAAATTGGAACGATATGGTGCTATTGGGTTGAGAAACTATAATCATACAATACTATGACAACCTAGTTGCCCGGAGAAGGAAAAAAGACAAAATAATCAGACATCGCCGTTTCCCATCTGTATAACAATGATAAGAAATACGACGTGTCTGGTATGTAAATAAGCGGATTGTCGGAAGCAGAACAAGTTATATTGTGCAGATAGTTCGGGGTGGTGTCCACGATGGGAAAATAAAAAATTAAAATTTTTTATCAGGGAAAAAAGTTGGTGCCAAAAGTGGCCGTCGTGGTCACACTCGAGTGAGTCGCCCACAATTGGCATGCAAATCATGATAGCTTTTTCGGAAACTTAAGCGCGCTTAAACTGTTTCCTAGTTTGTTAGATGGATTATAAAAATCTACCCGCTCTCTCGGTTCCTGAAATTTGTAAGATTGATTTTCATAGAAAGTCATGTCTGTTTCATTATTATTAACGAGGTTATCAGTAGGAACTCAATAAAGTGTTATTGAAGATACTTTTAAAAATCGACACGAATGGAATGATAAAAAAAAAATTGAATTGAGATCAGAAAAACTGGAATCATATTTGGCAATCATGTAAAATAATAGATGATAAATGAGTATAGTCGGAACAACAAAGGTTTTATAAAACAAGAAAGTTAATTATAATACGCGTTATGCATATACTGATTCCATATGAGCAGTTCAGCTCATATGTTGAATATATTGAATATAGGCATTTAAAAACGACTTTTACATTTAAGATAATAATTTTTAGACGGCAGAGGTGAGTTTTCAAAATAATAAACACGCTGTGAGGAGTAAGCATAGTGAATGAGATTCTAGAGTCGGGGTATTTCAACTGCTTCGCAGCTTCAGGGTATTTTTGTTGACATATATTTTTTCTCCTTAGCGATACATTACGGTCTCATATTTGAATCTATTTTGGTCTACTCATTCTAAAAATATATGTGTGTATTTAAATTCAAATAACTGTAATAAAATTTTAAAAAAATATAATCTAAGTGCCAATTGTGGCCGCCTCATAGATCCCATCTTCTTGAGTCAAGGTGTGTCCTGACGTGAAACTCTATTCCACACCTTGTCACACTTGGGGCCATATTTGTAGTCAAACAAGGAGGAGTTATCCCTCATAGTTCGAGTAATCGGCAATGTGCAGCAGCCTTTTTGTAAGCAGAAAGTACCATCTAGCTTTTAACGCAGACTGGGAACTTTGGGATAAACCCGCACCATTACCGTCTTACCAGGAAGTGACGAAGGTGCTTTCCCTTTACAATAAGCCAAACGTGCATACAAATTTTAAAATGGGTTATGTAGGTTAACATAAAATTAAAAATTTTATTCATTTAAAAATGATAAAACTTGTTAGTATCTTTATAATTTGTTTGTTCGTTTGATTTGGTTGACTGGTATCTTTAAAAAGGGAATTGTTTTGAATTACATCAAAGCATAGTCCCGGTGTATTTATACAGCTGTAATTTATCTTGCTACGACCGCACAATTTACGCCGTTTAAGCGAATATTGCAACATTTAGACATTCAAAATGGTACTAGGTTGATGACGTCTGTTCCGCTTTTTAAATTAACTAATTAACTGCTATGCTAATTCGGTGGCAAGTGCAATACAGATGGTTGTTTTTGAAAATATGCAATAAAAATAATAAGTTTAGGTCGAAGAACAGTTGTCTTTCCCTTTAACTTATCATTTTAATTGCATATTTTCAAAGACAACCAGCTGTAGGCATATTTCACTTGCAATTAGTATAGCCATTAATTAGTTAATTTAAAAAGCGGAACTGACGTCATTGTTCGAAACACGGTAGTTATATCATCTAGTCGTGGCTGTCGCCGTACGGCATGCACTGGTGGATGCTTTCACATGAAACCGAAAGTGGAGGTTCCGACGGTCCCCAAGCGAAGCAACAACAACAAACAGCCGCTTGTAGGCTACACATCCACCTAGCTGGCAATTAAGCTTGTTTTTTAAAAACACATGTTAACTGAAAACATGCTAAACGTATGTGTTACTCAAAGAGATATTATACAACAAATTAACATTGCGTTTCAAGCTTGTGTATCAATAGAGGACCACTTTGGATCCTCTATTTCTGCAAATTAATCAGGTCATATCGAAATACGTTACTGTCAGAGAAATGTCACGAGAAAAAGATAGTGTGCATGTGCAAAACATGAATGAGTAAAAGAAAAGGAAATAACCTAATATATGTTTGAGAATAGCGTTCCGATAGACGCTATACATACCTCCCCAAAAACTATACCAAATGTTTCATAAAGAGTTTAGTAAACAAAGTTCTGTCGAAAGTTTGAATCAAAATCTTAATCAGCTTCCTATAGAAGCACATTTGCGCTTTCCCTCGAAATCAAGCGAGTCTTCCGGGATGGCTAGTTTGGCTTTCCGTACGAAGTTATCTTGACTTGGGTAGACATCGTGAACTCGGGCAAGTTGCCATCTACATCTGGGAAGATTATCATCCTTAATGATAACTATATCGCCGACTTGTAAGTTGCGTCGAGGCCTAGTCCACTTCTGACGCGGTTGAAGGGTTTGAAGATATTAATTTTTCCACCGACTCCAAAACTGATTGAAAAGATACTGTACTCGTCTCCACCGTCTTCTTGTATTTATATCAACCTGCTGAAATTCACCTGGTGGTGGAAGTATGATTTCCGATTTAAACGTAAGTAATTGATTTGGCGAGATGGGTTGGAGTGAGGTTGGATCGTTTAGACTCTCTGTGGTCAAAGGTCTGCTGTTAACAATAGCAGCGGCTTCCTGCATGAATGTTCGCAAGGCTTCATCGTCAAGTTGTGATCTTGAATGTTCTAGGATTGAAGCAAAAGCACTGCCTATGGACCGGATAGGCCTTTCCAATGAGCCACCCTGTCCACCCATGTGACTCTCGTGTGGAGGATTCATTTTGAATTCGAAGAAGTCGCAGTTACGTTTCAAGAGAAAATCTTTAATGTGTTGCTGGTCCATGTCATTTAAGACTTTCTTCAGTTCGCAATTGTGTGCACCCACAAAGTTCGTACCCTGGTCACATCGAAGTTGACGAAAGGGCCCACGAATCGCTATAAATCGTTGATAAACGAATCGGTGCTGAGGGAGTTGGCAACTTCTATGTGGATTGCTCGAGACCCCATGTAGCTAAACAGAATTAACACCATATCCCTCATTTCTCGTCGTCCTTCTTTAACATAGATAGGTGCGAACAAGTCTGTTGCGCAGTAAGAAAATGGTGCAGCCGGTTCTACTCGATCGGGCGGAAGATCGGCCATCTTTTTCGTCTGGACCTGGTAACGTGTCCTGCATGTGACGCACTTGAAGACATAGCTGGAAACAGCAACACTACAACCAAGAATCCAGTAACCATTGAAGCGAATATCATTTGTGGTAATACCACGTCTTGATGATTAGATTTCTCATGGAAGTGTCGGATTATCAATGTAGTTACGTGATGGTTTCGTGGCAAGATGGCTGGGTGCTTTATCTCCAATGGATATGAAGTTCGCCGTATCCGACCTCCTATACGGATGATTCCATTATTGTCGAGGAATTAACCCAGATGATAGAGGCGACTTGAACGATCAATGGAGTTCTTCGACTGATGGACGAATTCTGATATCTTAGAACTTCTAGCTTCTTGGCGAAGGCTTTCTTTCGGAGTTGTCTAATGATTTCTCGCTCAGCTTCTTGAAATTGTTTTACTGTAGGCGACTGATGAAGAGAGGCAAGGTTATGTGTACTTTTCTCAATCGTATGTCGTTTCGTGATACCAGTTTGGAATTTGGCTGTAAGTTTCTGACAGTTCGCAACCGCTCTTTTCGCACGGTGCCAGCCGAAAAGTACTTCAAGCGTTGTAATAGGTCAACCGGTGGCTTGGTGCTCGATGCCAAACACTTGACCTTCTTAAGTTTTACGTCATCAACAGCGGGGGAAATTCTTTTGCTTCTACTTTGGTCGGGATATCGGTTCGCCTTAGGAAATCAGGTCCTTTGCACCAACTCGACTGAAGAAGCTCGGTTGCTGTTAGTCCCTCGAAGCGCAATCGGCCGGATTCTCTTTAGAACTGATGTAGTTCTATTGATTCAACTGTGTGTGTTCTCGAATCTGCTGAATACGATTTGAAACGAAGACATGGGATCTTCTGGAATCGTTGCATATGTAACCAATTTTAAGTGCTACCTTGCTATCGACCCAGAAAAACTTTTCTACATGGTTGAATTCAAGCTCTGAGCGTAACAAGGAACTCATTCTGGCCGATACCAACGCTGCGGTCAACTCTTAACTTGGGATGGTCATTGATCGCATCGGCATCACTCTGGATTTACCAATGGCGAAGGAGCAATGAACGTTGCCAAACGGAGATACGAACACTGGCCATAACCAGATGAGCTGGCGTCGCTAAAATGGTGTAGCCGAGTTGTTTTGACATTACTGAAGTTGTCTGGAATAAAGCATCGTGGAAAATGTTAATGCTCTAGCAAGACGAGGTCGTTTCTCCACCTTTCCCAGCGCGGTCGAAGATGGTCTGGAAAAGGACTGTCCCAATCGGTCGGTTCTCGGCAGGTTTCCTGCAGAATCTGTTTCCCTGTGAGAACTAAAGGTCAGATGAAGCCCAGTGGGCCGTATACTGAGCTCACAGTAGACAATACTCCTCTTCTAGTAAGTGGACGATCCTTCAATGTAACCCTGAATTCAAGACTGTCGTTTTCGATACACCGCTGGATTTCAAGAGCTCTTTCTGACGGTAAGTTGTCTGTTAAGAGATCGACGTCTTTGATACATTTGACTTGATCTTCTTCAGGAATGGCAGCAATAACTTCCTTCGAAATTGAGACGAATTGAGAAGCCTCAGTCCTGCTTTAGCACAAATGTACTTACTATACTTGATTAAGGTGATGGCTTCATTCGTAGATGGAACGGATCGTAGACCATCGTCAACGTAAAAGTTGTGACGTATGAAGTTCGCAGCAGCATATCTGAATTCTGTCTCTCCGTCTTGTGCTGCTTGCTTTAGTCTGAAACTGGCGCACCCAGGCAAAGAAGCAGTGCCAAAGAGATGAACGGTCATTCGATATTATAAGGGTTCACCATCCTTATTCGAGTCATCCCACCTCAAAAAGCGTAGGAAGTTGCGATGCTCCACCTTAACGTTGAACTGGTGAAACATTTGTTCGACATCACACATCACAGCCACTTTTTCCTGTCGAAACCGAAGTAATACACCGACAAGTGTATTGGTAAGATCAGGACCAGTTAGCAAACAGACATTCAGTGACACACCTTTGAACTTTGAGCTACAATCGAAGACTATTCGGATTTTCGCCGTTGTTTTCGGGTGGTACACACCGTGGTGTGGTATGTACCACACGGTGCCATCTTGGTTAGCGATCTCATCGTCTGGAACACGTTCTGCATGGCCCTTTTGGATTATGTCATTCATCAATGCAGTGTAGTCTTCACAATATTGATGGTCGTTCTTCTTTAGACGTTTTGAAAGATGTCAAAGGCGAGTCTTTGATCTGAGTCCTTGAAAGGCAGCGGCATTTCACAATGGTGCTGTGGTGTGAGATGAATTTCATTGTTCAACTTTGACAGAAACTGTGTGTTGTCTATAGACATCGTTGTAGAACTGAGGTCATGTTCAGGGAAGTCTCTCTAGTAGTCTTGTAACGTCCTTAGGGGAGATAACGTCTTTAATTGTTGTCCTCAAGGATACCAACGTGTGTTCATTTTTAAATTCACGAATACTGGAAGTTGAATCAACTTCGTAAGTTAGTAGTCTGTGACTTGTTCCGATAAGATCTGTTTCCGAATCAAATTCCAAATCAACGATTCCGACGACAAGGTCCGTACGTTGACCATATGGACCATCGTCTTTGGGTGGTATCACATCTCGAGGGGTCAAAGCCTATGAGCTTTATTATAGCCTATGAGGAGGCCGATTCGCCGGCATGATTCCTCTTGTGCATGCTGTCGGAAGAGGGATTCGTAAGTTTGAGTCAAAACCTCTCACAACCAGTCCATCAATGCGTTAGCTATCAACTGCCTTGTTCTCAAGTAACATTGTAAAAAGTATCAGCTGGACGTCTGTTCCAGTTACCTCAAGCGAGTCCTTCGTGCTCTCTAGTATGAATGTAGTATCAGACTGTGTGTCTAATAGTGCATAGGTCAAGAGTTCTGTGTCGGGGTTGTTACGGTCTGATATCCACACAGGCACGATCATAGAATATTTGTTGTTGGTATTTGTGCCAAATGTGTTACTCTAGAAGTGGCTTCTGATTGGACTACCGTTCCTTGACGTCGTTTGTGATTCGGCCCGGTGTCCCCATAGAGGATAGTTGGGTGTTTCCTGTCACAAACAGCACAGACCATGCGTTATTGCAAAGCTCTTACAATCTTGCAAAGATTCGACTAAAAAGATTTTGAACTCGTCAATGTAATGTCCCTTCTTGCATTTCATACAGGTTTGTTTCATTTCTGTTAAACGTGTTGACTGGGTAGCTGGTGATGTATTCACTTCGGTGCTGAATGAGCTAACTCCACTTCTGTCTTCCTTACGACCACATTTAGTTGTCTCCACATCAACCTTTGTTGATTTTAGGGACTGGATTGATGCCACCGGATCGCATGCTTCGTAATAAATCTGACGAATTCCTTAAATGGAGGAAACTGTCGGTTGGCATCTTTCCGCTCTGAAACAAATTTACCCCATCTTGGAATTAGCCATTCTGGTACTTTCTCAACAGTTTGTGGGTTTCTCTGTCATTATTCAGCATGCTTAGTGTACTCATACTTTCCATTGCAATGGGTTTGCTTATGCTGTAACAGGAGGATCAGATATGTTGTGCAAGTAGCTTTCCATAAATTGTTGTTTATTTTCAGGTTGAATACCAAATTTATCTACAAAATCTACGTGTACGTCTTCGTGTTCCTGTTTTACCATTGCTTCGTATTTGGCTTCAGCCATGTAGAGTTCTTTTTTAATTTGAAGGTTTTCCATCTCTCTTGTTTTTCGCTCAATTTCGGCTTTTTCTTCCGATTCATGATGTATATATTCTAATTTAGCCCTCAACATCGCTGCATTGGCTGCTACTTCAGTCTTGATATTTCTGGTTGAACTTGCTCTTGATGATTGGTTGAAAGACTTTCATAATTGACAGTAACCTCCTCAAAACCCGATACCAGTATGTCTACTTCTGACTTCAGGAAGCTTATGTGATCGCAATCGGATCGCAATCTTTCAAGACGAGAAGCACGACTGCGCCACGCCGATATTAAACGCCTTAAATTTTGTTCATTTAAGTCTAATCGATAATCTTTGTATTTTTGAGTAGGTTTTCTATCCCTATCGACTAATTGTACCTCTTGGCTAATTTCTTTATTTTCATCTTTATCTTTGAGAGTTTTAGTAACTTCGCAATCTTTATCTGTGTTTCTATCCATCAGTCAAATTTAGACTTTATAAGTAAAAAATGGAATAAAGGATTTCTATAATTGACAAAAATATCTTAAAACCTAGCCTAACAAAATGTCTATTCCTTTCGAATGTATTGAAAATATGTCATCGATTTAGAAAACAAACCTAAATATAACGGAAAAAAGATAATAATAGAGTGAGAATTATATAAAAAAAATATGCAAAATGAAAAGAAATAGATTACACAATATTCAAAATAACATAAAATATACAGTTAAAAAAGTTGGCGGCACTTTCATAAAGAATTGAAAAAATCATTAAAATGCCCTTTCAACTTTAAAGCGACAGTTGGATACAAACTATCTAAATGAAACAATTGATATAACTTCCAGGTCAAAAGGTTCAAGTTGACAGTCACAAGCCGTTACTAAACAAAGACTACGTAAACAGTAGCTATTACCACATTCCAAGTTTGTTTATATTATAGTCGAGCGCTTAAATGTTTCGAAAGTTCAGAATCTGCATGGATGGTTATCTCAAATCATGCCTTGGGCTGGCGACGCAGCCTCTGTCCGGTGCGGTGCGGCTGTGACAGAGACGAAGAGCTTCGTCCGAGAATGACAGGCTGTGACGGCCATGTTGGTTGAGCCAAGGGAGATCACGCCTGATGTCATGGCTGTGACCCTATTGCACTCCATGTCTACTCTCGTCACATCTCGTCAACTTTCGCGAGACTCCACAGCGCGCAAAGCATCACTGGAAGATACCCACACCACCCCATGACAGCACACATGCTGTGAAGATGTGTCTGCCAGGTTGGTGCTAGGTAGCGAATGGAGATCACTCCTCCAGTCGTTGTTGTGACCCCACACCACCCATGTCAGCTTGCGTCACATCTCGTCAACTCTCGCGAGAGACGCGCAAAGCATCACGGAAAGACACCCACACCACCCATTGACAGCCTTAGGGCCAACCCCTCCTTAGTCATAAGGGGAGGTCAAACCGTATGTCGTTGTTGTGACCCCACAACACTCCATGTCAACTCTCGTCAACTCCCGCGAGAGTCCACCACCTTATGACAGCCCTAGGGTCAACCCTTCTTTAGTCATAAAGGGAGGCTACTCTGTATGCCGTTGTTGTGACACCACAGCACTCCATGTCAACTCTCGTCTACTCTCCGCTCTGTTACCCATCCACTTCCCACTACATAATAAGTAACAACCCTTCCTTTTGATGTAATAGCAAATGCTAGCCCAAATGACCTAGATTTCCCTACAATGGCGCGCAAAGCATCACGGGAAAACACCCACACCACCCCATGACAGTCCTAGGAGCAACCATCCCATTTTTAATCGTGCGCTGTTACCCATACAGGATAAATAACAACCCTTCTTTATGATATAATAGCAAATGCTAGCTCAAATCCCCAGATGGCCACAGCGCAGCGCCATCTGGAATTTTCAAGGGAGATAACTCGATGTCGTTGTTGTGGCGTTCTTTTTAGGCCGCTAAGAGACACGTCATTGACACTGTCCATACCCCGCCATCGTCAGACATAGAATTAATTAAATCCCGTCTTTTTTAAACCGCCGACTCAAGACACCTATTCTCCGTACAAGTATATAAGACTTGCGTCCCCTTTCTCTAGGCAACGGAGTCAACTCCCAGAGCCACGACCATAACGTACCACCTGTGACGTCATGCAGAGGGCGCTGCTCACCCCACACCTAAATACTAAATAATATACAGATCTTATTTATCATCTACTAACGAGCTAACCACTCGCTCATTAGTACTAAATAAAGTACAGTCCTTACATATCATGTACTAAAGATGACACACTTGTCATGCTCTCCGGTGACCCCACAAGACGCCATCACCCTCAACCTGTGACGTCACGTCAAAGACGGTGGCCATTAGTACTCATCAATTTTCAAATCCTTCTTTATATGTAGTCCGGTATGATACCGGACTACTGATAACGAACAAAGCCTTACTTAACATGTAGTCCGGTATCTTCCGTCCGGAATTAACACTGAATAACGTACATTATAAACAGTGATCAAAATTTGGTTGAGGTCGAGGCCAATTCATCATAAGCTGTTGGCATATCTGGAGTGCTTGGTTCCTGTTCGTTTCTGGTTTAAGGCTAAATTTTTAAAAATTGTTTCCATTAATTTTCTAATTGTGGTGTCTGGGATATTTACATTGATTGCTTTAACTTGATCCAAGCCTACTGAGTGCTGTGGGTTGTATTCCAGATGGTCAGAAAAAGCCGATTTATTGTGTAAATTTGATTGACGATAAGTGTTCTTTGATCATTTTCTTTAGTGGGCCGCATGTCTCACATACGTATGTGTTGTTTAATAGGCCTACAGGTGATCAGATAGACATCTACCCAGAACAGCTCGAGGTTAAGATATTCTGCTACGGGTTCTTCTCTAGGCGAGTGAAAACTTCAAACTTCATTCTTCTCCGATACGCATCTCGTGGAGCTATCAGCTCAGTGCTTCGAAAAGATGGTGAAATACTGGCAAAAAGTTTTCATTACGGATTCTCAAGTTCTGAGCGTTAAGTTGTTCCTAGGGAATATCGTCCTCAAAACAACACTCCCCATATGTGCAGTAGTAAGGATACGTGCTATTTGCGCGAATGTGGCAGAATGGTATGAATGTACGGGCATAGAGCCAATGTGTAGCCTGCGTTTCTGGTCTACATGCATATACAATCTCCTCATCTCTGTGGTCGCCGGTTCGATTCCCTTGGACCGTAGGCCCCTAGCATGACAACATCAGCAGCCAGAGAAGTGTAGAGTACGTGTGGAGGATAATCCGGTTGGTTGTGTTTTCTATTCTTTATGTAGTGCAGAGAGGGGACAGATTCCGTATGTTGACAACCTTGTAATATGTAAGATTTGATTTACTAATATGCAGCGCCAGTGACTGACACTGACACACTGATAAAAGTTGCCGGCGTGAAGCCACGATTTATTGTAGCCAACACAACCCACACAGTGATACAGCAACAACAAGATCACATGTCTGGTCACCGTTATCATTAGGCGCATTCGACAGGACGATTTCGCTGAGCACGTAAATAGCTGCGCAGAAGAAAAACGTGCTTCACGAAAATATGTCAATCGAATGGATTTCTCGCACATTAATTTATATCAATATGGCGACGCCCTTATGTGCTTGTCCGGCATTAGTTGTCAATAGGAGCATTCGGCTAGATGTTTTCGGTAAACAGTGTGAAGCTGTGTTCTACGAATTTTGTTAGACAGGTACATTTCTGCAGTTTCGCTGAGTACAGCCATGTTGTCTGAACATGTGACCGATTTAACAGGAAAAAAATCGTATAGTTCTGTGCTCAACGAAACTTCACGAATGTACAAGTCGAAGGAAATTCGTGGAACACGGCTTCACCGTGCCTAACGTCCAGTCGAATGCGCCTATTATATAGGTATTGGCGGGACGGCTTTTGTTTTCGAAGAAGAGGAAGAAATTGTTGAAACAAAGAAAGTAAATACAACGGAAAGTCTTAGTGTGGAGTCATACAATGTTGGTTGCTGAATTATTGGCAGGGGAATGTCCGGTAAGTCAGCTTTGAAATATAATTCGCTGGGTATGCTGAGTGGGGGTAGGAAGCCCGGCTTCTGTATAGCATTGGAGCATCTGTTTCATCGTCAGATGTGTCATTATTTTGATGCTTTCGTAGCAATTGTAGTTTTGGAAGACTGTTGGCAGGAACCATAAAACATTCAGATGTTTTGACACATTACAGAGTTCCCCTCAATTGAGTATTTTGCACCATGGACCGTCTACTGCAACAACCACGGCAAGTAACAGTCCCGATCAGCATGAATATATACTAGGTCGCAGATATCGATACGCGGACAAAGGGATGATTTATCTTGCGGGCCTTTTCACTGTAAGGATGATGTGTCTTACGATGAACTTCTTATTCTTGTATGAAATGTTGGTCAGTCGGAGGAATTGGGTTGCTCCTGAACTGATCTCGTTGGGCCCACATTTCAGGAGCGTGTTTAAGTTAGCGATGGCAGCTGGTAATACCGGTGTTATTGAACAACCTGCCTGTTCAAGTTTTGAAATCTCACTTTCGATTTCTTCGATCGCTCTTTCAGCCACGGGGATTTTAATTACATTTTTTACACGACCGAGTTCAATTTGTATTCGAAGATGTCTAAGGATATTGTCACTACTCAAAATATTTGAAGCTGGTGCAAGATCGGTTCTGATAACAGCTTGAGGCCCATCGAGGGGTCTCATGCCGACACACACAATTGGATACTGGAAACTCGAATGGTGTCACGGCGTTCATCTGATAGAAGGACAGCAACGGTGTACGATGTACTGCACTCTCTGCGGACGAATGTAAGTAAAATTGGCGTTCTCGTTTCAGCAGGTCGACAGCCAATGACGCTCCAAAGAATTTTGTGGGAGAAAATGTTGTTTATTCTACTTCTGTATCTTGTATTTTTCGCAGAGAGGCGCAATGGTGACACAGCGAAGAGACATTTTCGATGGATTTGTCCATGTTGAATGCAAATAAATATCTGTGCATAATGTTTTTGAATTGGAGACAAAATTCGTGGTTTAGGCGTATGTAAAGAAATGTCAGGAGACCATCCAGAATGTCATGGAACGACGATCCATTCACGATTTTGGGCAAGAAGACCAGTGCCTCGAACAACGAGTAAATAATCTTTAGCAATCTTTATGTTGGTAACCTTTTGAAATGCCTTGTTCCTAGTGAAAGATGGACGTGTGTACGTCGTAAAACCCTGCGCTCGCCTTGGATGTATGCCACGTAGATCGGCCAGTAAATGACGCAACTTAGTAGTATAAGGAGTAGCGGTTCTGGCCCACTTTTTTCCTGGAGTCGTCCCCACCCCCTGGGCGGCCAATTCTAAGC
>JAQQZZ010099142.1:0-16657 GCA_030265115.1 Mopalia vespertina | reverse complement strand
CCCCCCCCCCCCCCCGCCAAATACAAAAACTACATGCATTATGGCTAAATACATCAACAACTCCATGTTTTATATGTGTATCATAAGGAGAATTGTATATAGTAGTCGCGGCAGAGGTGTACAGTTTGGTCGAACTTGGCCACCCCCATCGAACTGATGAAAGTTATACCTTCAAACCCTGTTTACTCCTATCTGTCTACACTTCCGTTGAATGAATAACGGGCATCTGTATGTTTGGCAAACACGGTTTAACTTAAATATTTGAGCTTTTCGTGTCACTTCATACAAGTCATATTAAATCTTCAAATCAGGATCATTGAATGATAATTTCAGAATTCCGTACATCACAATGAATGTCCAAAACGCTGAATCATTTAAAGGCGGACGTCTATATCGGTAGGAAAAGAATATATTAAAATCACTAACCATTTAGGTCCAAGAGTTCCTCTCCACGTTTTCATGATGTTTAGTGTTTATAAATAAGAAGTAAACCCTACAAAGAACGTCACAGCAGAATTTATGGCGGAAAAGAAACATTGACATATAATATTATGAAGTAAACGTATAAACTCTCAGCGTATCTTCCAAACGGGCCAGGTGTCACTGACTCTATAGGGAAGACAAAACATATCCTATGTATTTAAAAACACGTTGTTTACACTATCGCTGCATAGACCGGATTTGGGCGCAGTAGCTATAATAAACAGTTGACTTCAAATGTGGGTTACGCACACTTATAAGCCACCAAGCTAGATACGCACAGAAGATAGGCTCCTAAACACAAAGCTGGGTGTGGTTTCCTTCGGTTTTATTGCAGTATAGGTTTACATGTATTTTCATGCACCTATATCTACTCCACCTTTCACTGAAGACAGTGACCCGCAGCCATGGTTCGGTGGTTAGCGTGTCGGATTACTGATTCTCCTTGGAAGTATCGCTCACATGTTCGAGTCCCCCAGCCAATCTTCGTTGGGTGTAATAGGGACTCACACGAGGTGACTAAAGCAATCGCCGTGCTGTTTTTTTATTATATATAAGACGTTTTCTCCTGGTTTTCCATCGTATTTTATTAGACAGAATGAGAAGTGACCCTCCATCCGTCGACCTATAAATGAAATAACCTTGAGTAGGAAGGAAGCTTGAATAAGTTTACGCCAACGCTTGTCGATTTCGTAGACTGCAAGTTTTAAAGGTATTGAATGATCTGCACAACGGCTGCTCCATGCGATGATAGTCCCTCGTGAATGAAAATGATAGCTATCATATATTACTTTTTTATGCGAGAAAAAAATACATTAAATGAAACAAAAAGTATAATATTTTTGGAAAATACGCCGTCGAAATTTTTTTCACCCGCACCTGTTCGAACTTGGTTAGTCATACAACTCGCTCGAAATAGGTAAATCTAATCAATCTTTATTTAACGTCGGGTGTGGGAAAGAAAATAACAGTCGTCTACGGCTAGTTACGCATTTTATTGCATATGTTAAAGACATGTAGCTGAGCGTTGAGTCAAGTCACACCGTCAAATTTCATAACATCTGCTGTTTATACAGACATTTGATAAAATATCTCTTGATAACGAATCCAGGTATATACTAGTACCTTACAGTCGATATTCGGCCAAAGAGTGTGTTTTTGCACTTCGCTGACAACGTTTTTCGCAGTCGAGTAAGTAAATTGTACAAAATCCAAGAAGTGATACTTGTGGGTAGGGATATGTGTCTTGAGTTAATCTATAATAAGAACGTAGCACCTTTTACAATTTTTATTTATCTTTCCCGTTAATTTCAGATAAGTCTTCAAAGTGGTTTCTTGTTTTAACTTATCTTCACAATATTGCTTTTAAAATTGTTTACGTATTGAACCGGCATAGGATTTGTGGTATAGGCCTATTTATTTGTTTCGAAATAATTTGATATAATTTTGTTATATAATTTAGGTTTATTCTGACTTTCACACTAGCTCCAAAGTTCATCGAGCACCAGCTTGGTTTATTCCAGAAGGGTTATATTATCAAAGTATGATAACTACTCGAGCGATCTGCATGACTTAAACTGACATCCATGAAAAGTTTGCAATTACCATGTCTTTTATAATATATGCGTCAATCAAATAACGAGAATATAATTTTGATTTTAACATTTATCGCTATTCCTTTCAGTTGTTTCCGATTACAAGAAGCGAGAAAATGAGTGCCTACCAGCAAGTCCTTATTCTACTTTACATTTGGACACGGGTGTCTTCTGGGTTCCTATTGACCCACGAAGATTGTCCATACGAGTTACCATGCGTGTGTAGCCTCAACTTTATTTACTGCAAATCCAAGGGTTTGAAGGAAATCCCGACAATGACTCAAGTGTCTGTTCAAAGATTTAGCGGGATGGATGTATCTGCGAACAGCATATCTTCAATTCCTAAAGCCGCTTTTAATAATCTTACAGTGGAACGTCTCACCTTAGGGCCAAATCCTATAGTAACAGTGGACGACGGGGCATTTGAAGGTCTTGATGCCTTCACGTTGAATATCGCGTCTCTCCATGCGCTTACAGCACTACCATCATCTGTCGGAACGCTTGATAATCTTCGTAGACTGTATGTGTACGAAACAAGTATCACCAGATTGGAAGATACCTTGATGCAAGCGATCGGGGACACTCTAGAATACCTTGCCATCGGCAGCACCAAGATTACTATTTGGCCGACTAGCCTTCGTTTTGCCAAAAAGCTCCAGGAACTACACGCCGGTGGCAACAAATACACCAGTATTCCAGACAGTGCATTTGATGGATTCGAAAATAGCCTTACCACTCTAGATTTGGACAACTGTGGGATAACAGCTTTACCTAAAGCCGCTTTCCAGAAATTGACGACTCTATTGACTCTCAATCTAGACGGAAACCCTTTGGTAACCATTCCAGACGATGCCTTCCTCCCTAATATTCAGCCCACCTTATTAGACATTTATCTATCATCCACAGGTTTAACAGAGATACCTGTTGCCGTGAAGAACCTCACCAGTCTTCAGAATTTAGACCCATGTCCCAACCCGTTAAAGACGTTGAATTTAGACGATGCTTTTGGAAATCTTAATAACACCTTGACCAGTCTTTTTCTGCCAGGTTGTGAAATTCTGACAGTACCAACGGGCATTCGTTCTCTCACACAGTTGCGAAGACTGTACATGTCGAACACTGGACTCAACACTATAGGTGACGATTCATTCGTTGGTCTGTCTCTTTTAAGTTCTTTAGAGCTGGATAGAAACTTGTTGAGGCATATATCCGACCACGCTTTCCGTGGCCTGACAAGTCTTCGCGAACTGAAGATCGCCCAATCTGGTGTCACAATGTTCCCAAAAGCTCTCAACGACCTGCATAGTCTTCAATCCGTTGTGTTGTACGGCAACCAGATTAAAACTATACCAAACAACAGTAGTGTGGGATTAAGTTCTCTGAAGACGATATACATGAGTAGTAATCCAGTGAGTGTTATCGAGCGACACGCTTTGGACGGAGCTAACTCTTTGACAATCATCGACTTATCTCACGGAGCAATGCGCACGGTCCCGGAGGCCATTCTGTCTGCACCTTCCTTTAGCGGGATCGACCTCAGAGAGAACCCTGTCAATTGTGACTGCAGTCTAAAATGGATCCTTCAAAAACCCATGTTAGAAGTTGAAGGAACTTGTCAAAACATGCAAATGACAATCTCTAACTATATCAAGTTAAAGCTACCTTCGTGCTAAGCAAATTAAGATAAGGCCAAAGTGTACGAGCGGAGCGAAACGACATTATGCCAACTATATCTGAATCTGTTATATCGATGAATTTAAATAGTGGACGGTTTATCTACATAGATGCTTTTGTTGTACCGGTATCACGAATCTTTGGTCTAATGTAAATATAGAAAGGACATGATACAACTGGCTTCGGAATCATGTGAATATGTGTTACAAGGGATAGCTGCCTTTGATTGTTTGGCAGATGTTAGAGCTACGTCACTCGTACGGCTACCTGCCAGACCACTGTGTGAACAAACCCACCGTAGACGCAATAGACAACAAACGGAGAATGGGCAGGATAATCAAAAGACGCAAGTTAAAGAAATCAGAAACGGATAGACCGAAACGTGTAGAATACGACATTTATTTTGCTTTTCGTCGAAACTCGCTTTTCAGAATTATCTCCCCTTGTTTTTAACACGGTCGTTTCTTCTATACATCAGGGGCCAGTTGCTCGAAAGACGATTAGCCGCTAACACCAGATTAAATCGCTAATACCGGGTTAGAGATAGCCCTACAACATGACGTGACGTCATCTAATAGCAGATTAAATATAATAGCGCTTCGAGCAACCGGCCCCTGGGAATCGTGGAACTCCCCATAGATCCTCTAAAATAGGCGTACTAGTCTAAATGCTGTCCAAGCACATTTAGTATATCGCAATTTTGAGTAATGAACACGTAATTGTTAGTTTTTGGCTATTTAAGTTCAAGTTACGAGCTCACAAATCACGATTTCATTTCTCAAACTTGCTACATTTGTATTTTTCAAAAGATGTCATAAAATGAATGATTAGTTGAAAGCACGTACGTGATTTTATTTCACAAATCAATAGGATAAATCAGTCAGACATTCTAAAATTATTAACTATTAAAGTACAGTACAAGTTTCTCATACAAATGACACAAATTGTGACGACTGATTAATATGTAAAGGCCTAATACATAACATTTATTATCATTAAAATTTCGTTTATTTCAGATTCCTCTCCAACGAGATACTAAATAAAAATTAATGGGCATGTAAGTCACAAAAATGTGATCTGTACTATGGTAATTTATTGACGTTTATTACAAATTTTATTATTTCACATTTCGATCCACACAGATATAATACAATAAGTAAAAGTAAATTACATAAGTAAAACAAGAATAATGTAAAATAACACGTGAAAACCTTATGTAATCTTACATATAAAACATTCGATATATACTTAAACAAATATTATCAATGACAATTAACGTCAAGCTTGTGACATTTAAATATCATATTATAAAACCTAACCTTATGTAGACCTATATAATGCTTCATTTATTCAAAATATATAATGCTTAACACTATGTGATTGTTCGTTATTAGTCAGCATATGCTGTAACATGATCCTGTCTTGTAGATTATGCACTATAGACCAACTGGAGCATATTACCAAAGCTAAAGGATAAAACTCTGCTATTTTGCAGTATGAACAATGCTAACATGCTCAGCCCCTTCTCATGATTTTTTTGAATATGTATTTATCAATGATTTATTTTATGTACGGGCAAATTTACCTTTGGTTATAATTTTCTTCAGTTTTCTTGTGCGATGACTCATCAGTGCCATTACCAAGACATTTATACATTTCATGGCATTTGCCTTACGTTCAAATGTTTTTTATCTCTCCAACACTTAAGGGACGGAGACATGGACTTTTAGTTTCGATCCCACTAATCGTTATTATGGGCGCTGTAGGAGAGTAATGGAATGATGTCAAGGCCAATCTCGTCTACCCCGCCAACCGACAGGCTACCCCGCCAACCGGCAGTATTATTTGGCGAGATTTCTTTTTGAAATACAGCTAGGCTTAGGACACAAGCATACTACATGTCAACTGCTTGTGTCTTCTGCATATTTATAATTGAAGTACATCGAAAATAAATCAATTTATTTTTTAAACGTTGCATGGAATAATAATTTAACATACAATGGAAAACGGCTACACTCTAGTGCTTTAATTCATACTTAACATATAGCTGTAGCTTACATGTAAACTGAAGTGCTGAATTTTAATAATGCATTATACAATAAAAATAGATGAACATTTAAAAGCTGAAATATAACAAAGTTTCATAAACATAAAGACTTATCAACCTTGGACATTAATTTGAATACTAAATAACTCAAGTTATTCAATTGAATATGAATAGCTGTACATAGAGAAAGGTCAATATCAGTCGAACGTGTTTCTATATTGAAACAAAAACCACGTGAGTGGGCCCAGGAAGAAGTATGCCAGAAAAGTGTGCTGACGCCCCCACCCTTATACTACTAAGGTTTTAAAATAAATCATGACATCGCGTTAATCAGAAGGGTTTCTTATACTATTCAGTGATTCTATATATTACGTTTTACGGCTACAGAAATATTGGATTCCTAAATTTAAACATGGCTGCTGTAAACTTCGGGCTAAAATTTAAAAGAACGATTTTATGATAAATTTTGTAAGCTCGTAGGCTACACTTACTAACGTAACAGCAGTATAAAGTTTGAATTTAGAAATTTGTGCGTTTACCTAAATATCGGAAATTTTTGCTCAGAATTATGTATGACAAGAAAATATGAGAAAGATATAAATAAAAAATGGCTGTAACAAATATAAGGACATTGAATGTCTATCCTGCAGCCTGTTGAACACAACACGCTCTGGCCAGACGCCTCGCCTTCGTAATACCTCTCATGATCACGTGACCAACACTCCTGATGAATCGTGTCCACTTCCGTGTTCGTCTGACATGCAGCTCTTCTGGCTGGATTCTCTCAGCTAAAATCGAGGCTGAAAACCAATGATAGAACGTTGCAGTCGAGGAGCGACAGTAGAAGTGGTCTATCATGCACTCTACAAGCCGAACTAGAGCCATTAATAACTAACAGCGGGAGCTATAGTTCTATACCGTACACTTGAAAACTGACACTAGCCTTAATTATACAATTTCTGGATATTCAAAACTTATGACACTAGCGTTTTTTTTTTTAGCTGCAATGATATTTTACAAGTGCCGGACCAATTCTTTAAGTAGACCAGCGACTGAACATTGGGAAACGTAGATTTAAATCTGAAATGAGCTCCTGGAATGATAGCTTTCACTATCCCATTCACTTTAATCAAAATATTGATGACAATCACGAGCTAAATTTTATAACCTTGGTCAATAACAGTCTTTTGTTTTCAACCAGAATTAAGAGGAAGGAAATATTAATGTCTTATAAGCCACATCGCGGTTAGAGTTAAGAAATTCCAGGAAAGGGAGGTATGTTTTCAAGTCCATTTTTTTTACTTTTCACAATTTCACAATTATCATGATATTTTCAATATGAGCGTCAGGTGCTAGTTAGCTCATTTGATGAAGAAAGCCTTTAAAGATGCCACGATTAATGATGATTTCACATTTACGTCTGCTAATTAAACAAAAAAATGAAGCTTAATTTATAAATAAAACTCAATATGGGGCCCTATAATCAAGGTCCCCCAGTTTACTGCCCAGCTTGCCAGAAAGCTTACTCTTATGGCCACGGTTCCAAGAGTGAATGGTGAAAACGAAAATAGCAGACACGGCGAGGTAGCATGGGGATATCAAGTTGACGGTTTCCCTTTTTATCAAGGCAGAGTAAGTCACTCCCAGGAACAGCCCCTAGCTTTTTCGCTTTCCACACTCTTAGAAACAATGGTTCTCTGAGGGTTCTTTAGACAAGAGGATGGTTCTATATGGAACCAGGATGGTTCTATATGGATCCATTACCACAAAACGGTTCCTTGTTATAAAAAGAAATGGATAAATACTTGGAAAAGTTGCTGTGAGGGTTTCATACAGAACCATGACTGAAGAACCTTAAAGGGTTCCATTAGAGCCATATTTTTCTAAGCGTGCAGAGCTGAAGTCTCTCATCGTCATTCAACATAAACTACATACACCTCACTAGACCGGCCCCATAATATACAAATCCATACCTGTTGATGATGTATCGCTATCGTCCGAGCAGCTTCCGAGAGTTGGGTCGATCGCTTGGTCCTCGGTCTTGTCCTTTGATTGGTCCTCCTTCGTGTCACTCATTTGTTTATTGGCGATCCGAGTCCCCTGGTGGCACGGCTCGTCCATCATTTCAAACAAGGCATCAGTGGCTCTGGTCAAAGCGTCCGTATCACCAGGAGTTATGGAGCTGAAATCTGGGTACAGGGAACTCTCTACGTCCTTAACATCTAAAACAGAATGTTGAAACATTTCGTACGCCCGTTAAGAAATATCTGGTAGCAGTGATTTGTGAAAGAGATGAGTAAACTTCTTTGACTTGTTTGTTTGATTGATTAAGGTTTAACGCCTAACTTACACCTAATGGGTGACACAAAGCACCATCGACACCACTGACAACACACAAAGACAAAATAGGACGTTGAGTGAAGATGAATTCCATAGCATCCTTCACTTGTTTTTAGTAGTTGTGCATCATTTCAGCAATGTAATCATGTAAGCAAATTTGTTTTAACTTGATTTGTTGATAATGCCTGTAAATCAACCGCAAACCACCAACTGTTTTCAATGGCACAGAAACCACGTACAAATGAAGACAGATGCTTTAGATTGTACATGATAACGAGTTATGATACCAGTCACTGTTGTGACTGTTTCACCAATTTCGTATTATCAAAAGATCTAATGTATAGGCATACCGGTTGTGTCATTTTCACACGAAGTGTTTTCTAAAGACGTACCTGGCTCGTCTTTCTGATAATATCCGGTGTCATTTTCAACATCCGGCTCGGAATCCGACAAATAGTCCGTCAATAATTCCTTTCTTTGGTTCATTGGTTGGTCCATTTTCTCGTCTGGGTCCATTTTTGTCGGGCTTATTGGTTCCTCGTCTCTGATATCCTTGTCTTCAGGCGTTAGCGCCCCTTCATCCATTCTCAAATTTGCTTGGACTCTCACTAAGAAATATATGTATATCAGTTATTTGTGAAATAAACAGTAAACTTTCTGCCACTAAAAAATCTGTTATGAAGGAACTATGATCTCGAAACGAAATATACATATGTATCTAGAACACCGATTAATGTAAAAATGAAAAAAAAAATCTTTTATAATTCCTTACTTATAACTTCTTTCATACTTTCATTTAGGTGTGATCGAACCGTCGACCACATGTTTTTCAGACGAATGAGTTGCTAGATGTGCTATCTGGACGCGATCTGTGCTAAAAGTTGGATTATATTGTGGTATGTGGAAATTCGTGATCATGTGACACGTTTGACCAACCATATCTATGGCAATAATGAGGTCGTCTTAACCAATTTCTCAAATTGTTGATCGCTGGGTTTGCGCTATATATGCCTGTTAAAGTTAAGTGCTATGCGTTAAACCGATTTTAAGTTTTTACTGTACTTAAGAAACGAGAGACAATCAAAATGGCGGTAAAATGACGTCAACATATACAATTATCTCGACATGAGTGGCGGGCCCATTAAGTTTCTAATAACATCATATTAGCATTTTACTTATATCTTATTTGGTTAAAAATAAATTCAGGAATAATAATAAGAAGAAGAAGAACTGAAATTCACTTCATAACAATCATTCCAGCTACATGTTTATGTAATAAACTTGACTATAGAGTGTTTTTTATGAAACTTTATAAAGAAATTGCAAGTAACGCGACTTTATACAGTTTTGCTGTATATTATAACAAGCTTTCGAAGGTGATTTACTTCATCATCAGGTGTACGGCATTGCTTGTTTGATATACAGCAAAAATGCACAAAGCCCCATTACTTGTAATTGATTTATTAACTTTATGTAAGCTACTTGTTTTGTTTTTTTTAACTGAATTTTTTAACTAATGCATGTAAATCAACTACAAAACAAAACTGTATTCAGTGATAGAAAACCACGTAATTAAGAAACATGATATCTATAAAAAAAATCTGTCATTATAAGCCAACTTCATTATTTGGCATTCGTGAAAAATCTAGTATACCTGGTGTTGAATTCTCACAGAAAGACTGTTCTAAATATTTGGCTGGTTCGTGTTCGTGATAATATCCTGTGTCAATTTGTTCCTCCACGTCAGAATCTGACAAAGACGCTTTAAACAATCCCATTCGTTGTTTCATTTGCTTTTCCATTTTCTCCTCGGAGTCCATTTTCGTCTGGTCTCTGATTTCCTCTTCCCTGACAGCCTTTTCTTCAGGAGTTATCACCCCTTTCTTTACTCTCACGCGACTTTTGCCGACCAAGCTCGAAGTGACCAGTAAATGTTTCGCTGAAGAAAATAACCGGATGTTTTCGAAGGATGCAAAGTTAACTAATGTCTTCCGCGGTTTGGTTTTTACAGGTGTAGTAGCTCGGTATCTTTTTCTCGCGAACCTAGGATTTCTCCTCAAGCATGATTGGGATGTTCCTAAATACAAAAATAGATAAAAACAAGTTCTGATAAACTAATTAAGTTTCATTTTATTTGTAATATAATAAAATGTAAGTTAAAAAGAATTAAATGACTGTCTATCGGTTGTCATTGTTTTTGTAGTTTTACCATGTGGCTTTATACCCGTCAGTCCGTTTTTTTCCTGTATTTGTCCAAATATTACTTTGCACGCTATGTAACAAACCCTCTTCTATTGTCGTGGTCTCCGAATTTGTGGTTATCTTCTTTCTTATTCGTAATTTTGGATTCCCACCTTTCTTTTCACTCAAGTGTCCTAATTTAGTTATTAGTATACACACAAACTGTCTGAAGTGACTATCAACCCATTTCAAATAAGATAAACACATACCTTGTTCTGGGTCTTTTGTTTGCTCGGCAGGTGTAACTGTTCCCCCAACTGTGGACTTCAGTTCATCAGCTGCAGCCTGGTCTGTCAGCTCCCCTAATTCTGTCTGATTTCCTTCCTCTTTCGGATTCACAGCACCTTCGTTTGATTTCTGTTCACCCCGACACTTGGGAGTATCTAATTTGGTTTGGCCAAATTCTTGGTTGGTGTCTTTCTGTTCTATTAGGAGTGACTGTAGACTTTGTGTTGAGTTCACGTCTTGTTCCACAAGCTGTCTGCTTGATCGGGACATCTGGTCACAAATGTCTTCGATATACCCAAGGGCGCTACTACCGCTTGAGCCTGAAGAAAAGTCTCCTTCAGACAATTCCTCTCCTGAGTCTGATTCTTCGCTATGTACGGAGGTGTTTCTTTCTGTGGGGATGGTTACGCTATTCTTAGGCCGTCCGATTCCATTTATGTCATGGTGATTGGGGTTTTCAGGTGATGCGCCTGGGCCTGGTGAGGCAGACTGGCTATCGATGTTACTTTCACTTCTCGTATCTCGCTGTTTCCGACCACTGACCACGTCATTGTTGAGTTTCTTTACTCTATGATGTCTAGAGTAACCCGGGGATGAAGTTGTTTTAGATTTTGACAATTCCCTTTGGTTGCGTTTCTGGGCTGGTTTCGATGACGGCAAACTTTGAGTTGCCTTCAAAGGGCGTGCCACAAGCTGTCTGGTTTGTGGGCTCATCTTGGCAATGACACCTTCAATATCTCCCAAGGAGTTGCTGCTGCTAGAGCCGGTAGAAAAGTCTCCATCAGACAACGGCCCATCGTCTTCTGATATCTCGCCAGCCGATTTCGTATCCTGTTCATTTGCAATTGCTGCCTTTGTATCTCTAGAATGGAGACTGGCTTTGGTTTGCCTCAGGAGAGTGTCTGTTTTCTGCACAAGGCTTGGCTTTTCCAGAGGAGACGATGTCACGGTATAACAAGCCATTCCCTCGGTCTTTAGTTCAACATTGTTACGTGGGCTTACGTACTTTGGTTGGTTCTCAACTGGCGTTCCAGTCGATGCCTTGTAAGTTTCCACTGGTGTCAACTGACGTCCACTCTCGCTCAAATGAAGGAATGACATTAAACCGCATATATGAACGGCCTTTCGAGACCTTGATTGGCTGCCTTCGGAGTTTCCATCAAATAGCTCCTCTTGGTTTCTTTTAGAAACAGGTTGTGTCTGTTCTCGCTTATTATTTTGTGCACCTGTTTCGTATACATCTTTTGTAATTTTTCCAGCCGTTTCGGTAGAGTCTTCACTCGTATTATTAAAGCGAGACGGTGCGCTTTGGGTAGCCATTTTCCCTGTGCGATCGTTTGCTTCAGAGTCCTTGGCATCTTTCCTAGTACTCGATTTGTTTTCTTTTCCTTCCTCCAGGTCCTGATTTTTTCCTCCAGACTTCATCACTGGGTTATGAGGGGCAGATGACCCATCTATAATCTTTCCATCTTCAGTGTCTCCTCTGTCTTCATCCATAGGTATATATCCCACCATGGCTTCATCCTGAAGCGCCTTTACCATGGCTTCGCTGTCTCTAATTTCCTCCTTTCCTTCACTTCTTCCACCAAGATCTACCCAATCAGGGTTGATTTTACCGCTCATCTAAAAGCTGTGTGTATATATATATCTGGAAGAAAAATAAACTACTGTTGAAAATATTATTTCTAAAACCTAGACAAGGACATGACCAATGGTACATGTTAATTTATGCGCGTTAGCGTATAGGTAAATAATAAAGTACAGTCAGAAATGCATGCATCTTGTTATAAAGCATGTTATTGGCCCCCTGTATACCCTGTACTCGAGGTTACTTCACTTGCATGGCGGTGCCACTAGTATAAATGGATAAAAAGAGCGGATAACGGACGGATCAAATTAAAAAGCTAACGGCTTTCTGTAAACATTTTAACCATATAATTCAAAGCTAATATCAGTCATTTGCTACCCTGTTCTTACTATTATTAGTACAGGAAGAACAACGTCTTTAGAACCAGTTTATTGCTGCTTAAACAGTAACAATTGTTAGCCGGAGGATGACCAGAATTTATCTGAAATATGGCATTACATCACAAAAAGTAAGAAATCTAGAAAGCTGATAGGAATGGAAACAATGTTCTAGTAAGGTTTGGAGTTGTGTGCGATAGTTTTGATGTATGTGACAGTTAAACAACATATCTCGTTAGTCATTACTTAAAAAAAAACTTTGGCATAGCAAAATTTAAAACTCTTAATTGTGCTGCAGGCATAAGGGTCTGCAACGGACTGCAATTGTATCATGGCACTGTTAACGAGATTTAAAAAGAACCCAACTCTAAAACATCATCGACATATATAGGCAAATCCAAAACTCGTGATGAAGTACATATAAAAGTGATTTTGGTTTTGACAATCTCACCAGTTTCGTAACTTTCATCAGACACTTGCGCATCTTAGAAAAGTTATATTGCTTATTTAGACAAGGATTATTAAAATAATAAAAAAAGAAGGTTAATAAAACATCGATCTTATTAATGTCCTTGCTCAGCACATAATTTTAAAATCAACCTAGATTGCCGCTCTGTCTGTCCTTAATCTTATAACGTCGGGGCCATAGGCGGCCCCTGGGCCCTAGCCCTTTTATTAGGATTTGATGTTTTTAAATTTTAAATAGCTACCACAAAACTTTAGTTTTAGCTTTTAGACTTTACAGTTTTGCCACTATGTAAGTCAGTACTGCTATCTTTTGTCCACGATTCCGTTACAATGCTCTGTGTTGATAGCTGAAAAGTCATATCAACAATGTTTTCGAAAAACTTCAAAACCTCCAACATCAACTCTTTGATCGTAATTATTTAAATCAATGGTAGCATGTCCTAATGAAGATTCCCCGCACATCCTTGCCCCATCAAAGTAACGGATGTGACGCTAAGACTTTTTGACTACAAAATACCTGTCTTAGACTTGTGGATTTTGTCTTCTTTCTCTTTCGAAACTATACCAATTATGATGGATCATAAATGTTCAATTAAAATGACGGGAAAAAAACGCATTGCCAAAATGAGCTGAGATTGCTTGTACGGACTTCCTTATTTTTGGAACTTGTGGGGCCTAGGCGGTCATTGAACCCTCTCCTATTTCGCTGTGATAGGCCGCCCAGGGCATATTATATCCCTCTGTTCGGTGAAGTTTAAATTAAAATAAATATTTAATCATTGGTATTGAAAGCCCTAAAATAATCAAGTTACAAAGAGACCACCGATCTTAATTATATTGGCAATAGTGTCAACAAACTGAAAAGGTTTTTGCGTCAGTTCGTCTCCGAGGCATCTGTAACACGGAAAGAGCCTCGTAATGTTCGGTCGGATTGCGAGGCAGGACAAAGCTCTGTCGCCGCTACTGATTCTATTAGTTTTGATTTATTCCTGTCTTTATAGATTTACATGTGTACCGTGTGAACAAATACATATTGCATGGATCTCCTAAATGGGATTGATTGATTGATTGGTGTTTTACGCTGTGCTTTAAGCGTATTTCACTTATATGACGGCAGTGTATTCCAACAATAATTTACACTAGCACAATCAAGATGTGAAGCGTTTCCATAGTGTTGAAAAGTTAATTCCAGTGCTATCAAAGTAAAGACACCATTGCTACTCTTCAAGCAAACTGCCTTTAGCCAGCGGGCCCTATAATGGGAGATTTGTTTATTTGTTTGATGGGGGTGTAACGCCATACTTAAGTTTATTTAACTCATTTGACGGCGTGCCATCCCAATGGGTGATGGAAACAAACCTCGACGCCACTGGCAACAAACAAACACAAGACAGGACAAATACAGGACATCACAAACAGATCGGCTTCATGTAGCGCCATAGCTCTTACAACACCAGGGCAACAGGAAGCTCCTTCCCAACCCTCGGCCCTATGTCGGAGAAGAAATCTCTCTGTAAGACAAGACTGGTTCGCCAAGATTGGGGAAACGAACCTCTCCAAATATCAAAGTATTACAACTAGCGTATAGTAACGTAAGGTTGCATCATGCAGCGAACTTGAGCTTGGCTTCAATCATATTTGCTGTTTTGTTGTTTTATGTAACATCATAGGCCAGGATTCATCATTGATTGGCTTAATTTTGATGTCATTACTTACATTACAACTATAAAGTATTCAGCTCGTTAACTTACCCGATGTGCATCAAGTATACACAATGACGTCTCTCGCTGCTAAACGCTAGTGTCCAACAACTGGCGTGATTGTTACGTTGCTAAGGCGAACGACGTTCTTCGGCAGTTGCCGGACGTAACCGAACTAACGTCAACGGCATGTCGGAACATTGTTCGACACTTTCCGTACCGGTACAGTTATCGCGGAGCATGTTCGAACAACCTCGGCCACTTCCGTACCGTTAATAATCTCTGATGGAAAGTTTCATTTCAGGGGAGGTAACTCGATTAGATTTACTTTCATCATATGACTGAGTTATCCACGTGTTTATTGTTTACGTCTGAGGGCTATACTTGTGTTGATATGATGACGTCATTGAAGCTACATTATTATTAAAATAATTACAGCGGACGAAATTTGAATTATTTGCAATACATAAAAAAGGAACAGTGTTTTGTTAAAATGTTTTTTTACCAGAGAAACGGGTTGTTTGATGTGGGTTTTTATTTAAATACAAATCTGCGGAGTAGGCTACTTTAAGAAAGAAATAATATTACACGAAACGTGTAATGTTAACCGCCGGATGTTTTGTGCGCATGCGTGGAAATCGAACAAAGAACACACATCAAACAAGCAAAAAAATTAACTTGTTGCCAATAATTTAAATTAATATAAAAGCCTTAAAGCCAGTCAGATGACGTCGCGTAACAAAGAAATGTACGTCACGTCATACTAGAAATTCATTGTAACGCAAAGTGATCTAACAGACCGTTAACTAAACGGACCTTTGAGCAACCGGCCCAGGCGAGTCTATTTATTTAGCAAGTAAATGCAACAGAACCAAAACCAAAATATAAACAATTTTACCTCTAAAGGTCGCATTTTATAAAAAAAGAATATAGCGCAAACACGTGTTGTTGTTTACAAAGCTGTACCGGAAGTATTGTGATCGAGGTCCATTCACGCGGTTGTGATGCCAGTATCACTGCGCGCTGAAAGCTGGTTTCCGAAATATTGAAAGCCATGAAAGATGACTCGGTGATACCTTCGAGCTGGAATCTCCGCATAAAATCTCGATGTAGGACCGCAAATAACGTTTAGAATGTCTGAAGTAATCATTACAAGTCTAGATATATCCTTCCAAATGTTATATTTATATTTTATATTCAACAATACCACAAATTAACGACGAGAGATGTCTTCAAACCCTCAAGGTATGCTAACCATGAACTGATTCTGTTTGTCTAAACCAGTCGGGTCGTGTTTCGCTCACCTGCAGGTCTACGTTCAGTAAACACCAACAACACCGTTTTAAACCTGTGAGTTTTCGACCATGGCTTTCGTGCTACCATGGAGCTATAAAGAGACGACGAGGGCAAGTCTTTAACGATTACAGATTCTTTTATTATCTAACTTGTAATCTGTGCTGATATTTTTTAATCACTTTGGAGGAACTTTTTACTTCTGTTTGACATGTAGGCCTGGCTGTATACATGACCACTTTACACTGTCAATAGCTAATTAATGATGCTTGTGATGGTTTTGTCTTTCCAGGAATCATCGATACCTGAAGGACCTTTTGTTTAAGTTATAATATAGGACCGGTCATCAAATCGTTAGAGGTCCTTAGCCATGTGTTGGAGACACGTTTCAAGAATTTTGGAATACCTAACAACGCTATTAAATGGTCCACTGTGAATTCTCCATCCGGTGGGCCATCTAACATTATTGCCCTGGGGCCTGTCCCACAAAGCGACCTTAGTCTAAGCATGGAGCTATAAAGAGAAGGAGACACGACTCTGCCAGCCAGAACGGCTCACTAACAAGAAGCGCATGCTGTGCTATAGAAAATTGAAAGGCCAGTGGGCGTGGTCTACTTTCTTTGATG
>JAQQZZ010099131.1:0-16658 GCA_030265115.1 Mopalia vespertina | reverse complement strand
GTGGACAATCTGTCGTCATATAAGTGAAATACCCTTGAGTACGACGTTAAACCCCAATCAAACAAACAAACAAACATAATATTTAATTTTTCATTTCAGATTGTAAATCAATAAAATTAACATAGTTTTGAACACAAAATTTACAATCTTTAGATGCAATATGATACATTTAATATATTGACATATTGCAAATTTTTTAACACTTATGGATGTCCTTCTCAGTTAAATTTGTTTCTCTTTCTGATGTTTATTGCAATATGTGCCTGCTACTGGTTTGAATTATCTTTAAATAGAAAATATTAGATGAAATAAAATCACTAAATAACACCAATTAAATCAATGATGAAGAAAGTTGATTGGACCACCGAATTTTTGATTGTTTGAATAATTCCATATTTTTGGTTGCAGTTTTTATAGAGAAGAGTTATCGTTGGATTTTGGTGAAGAAACTTGCCTTGGGGACACACCAAAGCTATATCTACACATTATCAACATGTCTGGTATCACTGCACCCTTTTCACTTCACGTGGAACACTTCTCCAGTAAAGCCCCTCTGCCACCAAACAGTGGTACAAATGGAGGGAGAGCTGGCCCACTTCTCGGGAAAACACTCAAGGGGTATGTGTGTACGAATATCATAGCGACGTTTGTCAATAATTCAACCAGTAGCACAAGTTCAGACAGGGATGACGTGTGACAAATGTTCCTTCTTTCAATGAATTGTTGTTTTCCTGCTGCCTCTGCTCCACAGTGCCATATGGCCAAATGACTTCTATATAAGGAAGTCACTTGATGTGGATTTCTAGGAAGTTTCTTCTTAGTAGCCCCTGTCTTTAAGTAAGGCACAGGGAAAAGTGGACAATCATCTTCATATAAGTGAAATACCTTTAAGTACCGAGTTACAGTGAACCCCAATCTAACAAACCAGTGAACCAACCTTATAACACCATATGGCGCAGGAAAACAAACATTTTATTGGTTGTCTTCAATGTCTTGTGGAAATATTCTTGTAGATCAACCAATGAAACGTTATCTTCTTCCCAAACTGAGCAAGTGTAGACATAATGGTATAAATCAGTAGTAAATTCATCTGTTTGACAATGGAAATTTCTCAGGCCTGGTCCCACCAAAAAGTTGTTAAGTCCGGGGAACAGTTGCCATTTTGTTTTCCACCCCATTCAAAATATTATCGGTTAAAATTGTTAAATACTTACATGGTGCTATTAACTATGTGTGATGGTTGTCAAGGAGATGTGTTGTTTATTGTTATAGGCATATCTCCCTCAAGAAGACCCCTAACCTAGCTGATCCTCATTCACGAACATCAAGTAAAGCATACAAAGGTAAATTCTGTTGACATTAGAACTCTTCTCTGTAGCCCTCAATAAATACTATACATAAATAATATATATATTCAATAATATGTTGAGCAATCTCTGATTGTTTTTCTACTGTTCTGTGTTGTTTTAGAGGTTTGTCAGAGTATGCTCATTGAGGGTAAAGGAGCAGCCTTTGTTATTTACCCCTCCTCTGGGGAGATTGGTCCATTCAGTGAGGAGGTCATAGAGGTCACCGGATTCAGTGATATGTGGGGAGAGTACAGGGACAACCTCATCATCAAGGTAATCACTGGTCAAATCAGGCCTGCTGGAAATACGCATCTTGGGTCAAATCAGGCCTGCTGGATACTGGCATCTTGGGTCAAATCCAGCCTACTGGAAACATGCGTCTTGGTTCTAATAAGGTCTACTGGAAACATGCATCTTGGTTCAAGTCAGGCTTGCTGGAAACACAAATCGTGGTTCAAATCAGGCCAGGTGGAAACACGCATCTTGATTCTAATCAGGCCTGCTGGAAACACGCATTTTGGATCAAATCAGGCTTGCTGGTAACACACATCTTGGTTCTAATCAAGTCTGCTGGAAACATACATCTTGGTTCTAATTAAGTCTGCTGGAAAAAAATGTCCTTGCTGTAAACAAACCATTATATATATGTTTTTTTCATAACAAATATTGTTTAACTTTTAATATTGTAAATGGCTGTAAATCAACTGTCATCTATTTGTTGAATGTAGGTTGGAGATTTAGATGCTGTTGCCGTGCCTGTCAAGATGAATGTAGTTGGCTGTCCACTCAATTTCCAGTTGACAGCAGCCCAGCCTAACAAACGTCCAATCATCAGGTATTATACAAAGCTCGTTTACTCTAGTTTACAAGATAATGTCTGTAACACAGAATGTATATTTAACAGGGCAGATTGAAACAGGTTGAAGTGATTAAAAGCAAAACTTTGTAGTTTGGTCAGAGTTGTCAGAAGAAAAAACTTTTTTTCCGTCAAATCAGAGCTCTCAGTAAAAAGCAGAACTTAATTCGTGTAAAAAAATAAAAGCCATTCTGTCCAGCGCACAGTGAAGTATTGTTTATTCCTTCATTCCAAACATAAATGCCTTGTGCCAATTTACTTAAAAAATGTGTGGTCTTCTACCGTGAGCCCTGTTTCTCAGCAGGGGCTTAGCCAGAAATCAAAAGTATGGTGTCCAAAATGGTTGTTTTGCTTCACTTTTCAAGTAACTGGGTGTCCAATTTTTATAGTTTCCCTATCCCCTGCATGTTAAAGTTTCTTAAAACAGGGTGTCCACATGAGGCAATTTTTCAATTCAGGGTGTCCACATGAGGCAATTGTTTAATTCAGGGTGTCCAAATGATGGGTGGACACCCCTCTGCCTAAGCCCTTGTTGTTCACTCAGTTAGAGCACTGGCCCTGCTAGCCAGAGATCTGAGTTCAAATCCCGGTGGAGGCAACCAAAACTGTCTTTCTCTACAATAAAAATATTATTTTATTTGCTGATATCTGTACATTTTGATGAACCATAAATAACTTTATTTAAATCTTCTTTGTTGCTTTTTTCAGGTTTGGGAGTCACATTGCTGACACTGCTCCAGTTTGTAGGAAAGTGCAAATCAACAACATCAGTCCTTTTGGTAGGAGCTTCTTTTGTCATGTTGTTAAAAAACAAAAAAAATGGAAACTAACAAAGAATGTATGGTTATACTGCTTTATTAACAGTAGTGGGATACAATAGTCAATTTATGCTCCCTGGTGAACGGACATTTATACATACAAATACTTAGTTTTTTTCTGATGACAAAATGGGATGGTTTCTTCGAGGATTGCCAGAACAGGGTCAATAAGGTCAATAAGGTCATGTCAGTTGGAGTGTTTCAGACAAGAGTTGTTTATGTCATATCTAAGGTCACGGCCATTTTAACTGGCTGTCTGATAAACAACTTTGTCTGCAACCAATAAAAGTCTAAATGAAAATCAGATGTTCAGTGTAAATTGAGAAGCAGATACATGTATATCATTTAGAATATGAAGAAATTTACTATGTGCTACATATATGTGCCCATTTGTAAACAAAGATTTTAAAGGCCTTTTTTTTCATCATCAATTTACAAGACGAAAAAAAAGCTTTTTAGTTATAATCCTCTCTGAACCTTACTTCCATTATCAGGCCTCATGTTTATATCCCTGTTATACATTGTCAGCTGTATCAAGCAATAGGGTGGGCCATTGGCTAAAAAGGGAGATAAATCTGTTACTCCCATAACAGACAGTGCCATCTACCCCATCAACTAACAATAGACTCCTATGAAAGTTCAATAACATTAAATTGTTAGTGAATGACATAGGGGGCACTGTCAGTTATATGAGTAACATATTTATCTCCCTTTTTAACCACTGGCCAACCCCATTGTCATCGTTAAATAAAAATGTGGGAATAACTGTAATTTTTCTTCCTTTCTTTTCAGACATATGTTTAGACTGGGAGGTCTTTCAGCTGTCAGACAATGATCAGCAACTGGTTGATTTTGTTGTGAAATACGGCGAGATATTTCCATCCCGTGACCCAGACGGTAATGAGATTGTGCCGTCATTTCCAGGTCAGTGACATTTAAGACTGTTTATGTGTCTACCACAGCAGTTTCCCTGGTACTCCTCTCTGCACACTGTCTAAGGATGCCATCTTATGCATCCTCTGATTATCATCTATGCTGTTATCTTCCAGTATCCAGAAAGCGTGGTTTGCTGTATACCTACCAGTGGCCATGGTTAGCATGTTGGCCTACTGATCATACTCCAATGTACCGCTCACGGGTTAAATAAGCAGCATTGTTTTATCTTGTTTACACCCTTTATACTGACGGACGGACGAATATCATGATGACATAATCCCTATGGCATAATATACTGATACATTAATAAAATTAGAGTTAAAAAATACCTTGTTTTAATATGAGCCATTACATACCCACCCACCCAAGGGGAGTCCTGCAGTGACAGGTCAATCTCCAGTTGTAACACTGGCCACCATGATCGTCATTTGGTCACCAGTTCATTAAGGCATTGTATGGGCATCAGAAAAGATATGTCAAGAGTGGGGATTTAAATGACAAACTAAATTGAGAGGTGATTTATTTTGTAACCAACATATTACACAAATGTGTGACACAGTACACCTGGTTATTGCTGAATGTGAAACCTTGGGACAGCTTAAATTCTGATGTTAAATAGACACTTTTATGAGGGCACCAGAAGCTTGTTAGAAAAGATATGTGAAAAGTGGAGCAATGTAATGGTGGGGAATTAAATGACAAGCTAAATTTGAGAGGTGCAGTCCCTTGCACTTTGTATTTTTCATTCTTGTCTTTGAATTTCTGTTAATCATGGGGCTTTCTGACAAACATTTCGCAATTATTTAAGTTTACGTCTATATACAAATTTAATTTGCCGATAGTAACATAAACTGTTACATTAATCTCCAATCAAACAAACAGGCCAGAGAAAGATGTCACTGATCATCTGTATGTTTTTTCTTTCTTTTTGGTTCCTTTTTTTAACCAAATAAAGCATTATCTTGATATCCATGAAATACCAATTCGGTACCACCTTATATACTGATCTGACAACGGTTATGTTGATGGGGCCTGACATTATTTTTTGTTATACCTTATGTCAAATAGTTTTGTTCTAATTGGTCCAATACACATCACATGACATTGAAGACAATATGATTTCCATAGATAATTTGGGATAAAAGTAATATTGCATGCTGGGATATTGTAAATTATTCTTCTGCTGATTATCTCCTGTTTGGTCTCCAGCTAGCAATCGTCTACCCCATCACCCGAGAGTGTTCTCTTGTAAAGCAAAGGCTGGCCACATTTTATACAGAATTACACCCTCTGGCTAAGGGCAGTTTGTTTGAAGAGTAGCAATACTGTTTTAACTTAGCACTAGAGGAAAAGTAACTTTCGAACATTATTCACATCTTAGTTGTGCTAGTGTCAATTATGGTTGGAATACACTGCCGTCATATAAGTGAAATAACCTTAAGCACATTGTTAAACACCAATCAATCAATCATACAGGATTACAATGTCAGTTTATTTTACTGATGTTTACTGCTGATAAAATGGTCCCAAACATTGCTACTTATACATTTGATACAATAAAACAACTACTGCATGTTTGCTGATTGAAACATCATGATTTGTCAGCTCTCAACAATTCATGTTCACCTCGTGCTTTGTTGAAAGTCAAATGTGGCGAGCTGACACATCATGATGTTCTACTCTCAAAAATGGACAATTATATGATATTTCCTCTTTACCACAGCCCCTCCAGCAATGAAGCGATACCCCACTGACTTCATATTCAACTCTCCCAACACTACACCGGCTGTGAGTCGAGAGGGCACCCAGGTGGATGGGGAGGAGTTCAACATCCCCGCTACAATCGAGGAGACATCCCCCAGCTCTGAGTGTGTTCTCCCGAGACCACAGATTGTCTCCACCTTCCTCCGACTTCATGATGGTACAGAGTCTAGCAAACCATATGATGTTTACCCTAAACAATTGGTATGTATATTCTCAAAGTGAACCAATATGCGGATCAAATGAAATATATGTCTATAATTTTTCCATGGTGCTCTCACAGCTGTCTAGCATGATAAAGCAGATCTAGTACGATGTCAGGCACTGTACCCCGATCTATTATGATGTGGCCATCGTAAAATTGCCCAATTTATAAATGTTGCCAGTCTGTATTATATCCTGTGTTTGTCATGCATCTTGCTGTTGATTATCACTATTGTTATGTAACATTTATAGTGCCATTTATACGAGTGAAACAACCTAAAGTATGACATATATCCCCAATCGATCCATGACTACAGGGTATAGAGTTAGTAATATGAAAACCCTGGGGGAAATAGAGTGAAATGGGTAGAGTAACATTTCGACATGTAACTTTTTTTCTCTCTCTCTCTGCAGGTGATAGCTGGTAAATCCAGTGGATTTGTAACAGTCAGATTCACACCTCCGTCAATAAAGACTGTTGGCATGGGAATGGAATGTTTGAGTTATGCTCATGCCTACATAACACTGGCTGATAAGGTCAGTTCAATATACCCTTTATCTTAAAAAGACAATAATGAGCATGCAAAATTAGGATTGATGCAGGGCCAACACAAAATAGGTTCATTTAAACTGCTCAGCATTTTCTGATGTACACCAGGGTTGTATAAGTGAAATACCCTTGAATTGGGTCAGTCATAAAAAAAAATCTGTAAACTGTCGAAGCCACCTGCTTCAGTTAGATCTTTTTACTTCACTGAAAAACACACAAATATAAGCTTGCTCATTTATTTTGCTTTCCATAAACTTTTGAAGATAGTAATAAAAATTACTTGTTTATATAATCTTTAAATGGATCAATGTCAGTGTACAGGATGCCAGTTTATCTCAATAAGTATTGGTACATTAAAGCCATGTTCTAACTATATATCCTACACAAATGTGTTCAGGACCATAGCAGGATCATGCTTCAATCCTCCAGCCATTATCCGCCCTCTGACTAAGGGCAGTTTGTTTGAAGAGTAGCACTACTGTCTTTACTTAGCAATGGAGGAAAAGTAACTTTGCAACATTATGGAAACGCTTCACATTTTGATTGTGCTATTGTCAATTATTGTTGGAATACACTGCCGTCATGTAAGTGAAATCCCCTTAAGCACAGCGTAAAGCACCAATCAATCAATCAAATCCAGCCACCATCCTGTTAACATTCGTGTAGGATAATGGCCTGATGATGGGTGGAGTGCTGACAGATTACTTCTAAATAAAAAAATCTTTCTTGTCATATTGCAAATTGATAAAAAAAAAAGTTGCCATTCACAATCTTTGTAAACAAAAGTTCATGTAGCACAATAAATTTGTTAATATTCAAAAGATTAATCTGCTTAAAGAGCTGGTCATTTTACACTGAACATCAGAGGATGGCCATGCCAACATTCCCGGCCAGATGATGGCTGTAGGATAGGAGTACGGTCCGAGCATCATCCATGGATTATGGGAGGATGATCCTGTCAACATCCTTGTACGATATACAGATAGTGCATAATAATAAGCTTCATTTACAGAGGGTTAAAGTACATTTGTCCACTCAGTCAGCAAAAAGCTGATCTACCCTGAGGCCCTCTTCATACACACACACGCCCTATCACTCCATGATTGACATATTCATTGTTGATATGTGATAGTAAATGTTTGCAGGTGTTCTAGACAGATTACATTACAATATGTACAACAACAACAAACAAACAACAACAAAAACCCACATAATAATAAAATATAAAAATGTTAAATTTTATACACAGATATATATTGCTACATGGCTGTACCTGTATGTGTTTAAAACTGTCTGTAGGACAAGGATGGTTTGGTGAGCCGAAAACAAGGCTTTGACATGGACACTTTGAGGATGGACATGACAGCATATGTAAAACCAGCTTTGTGAGTACAGATAAAAATGCACATCAGAAATTTTAGAGTGTAGAAAGTAACAGATTGGGTTTAACATGAGTTGGATCTCTTTAAGTTTCATGGAGCTTTCTACTGGAAATAATGCTGTTCACAACCCAAATTTGTCTTCGAAAGTTTTACAGTGTGCCTATATCTTAACTGTTATAGAATTCCTCGTCAAAGTAAGATATAAGATAGAAATTACACGATTGTATATATTTCTTTTAAATTCAGGGCTCAGAATTTTCTTGTGGGCTGTCTCATTACATGTTAATATCAATTCTGTAACCCATCTAAATAAAAAACTATTATACCCCATATGTAAATGATACAACTAGATAATCTTATTGTTGTTGTTGTCAAGGTTACGGGTTGAATGTGCAGAGGAAGAACAGATGAGGTTTAGAGGAGCCATGAGTGACCTCCTGTCAGGAACAGAGGTGAGTTAACCCAAGATTGTTAGTAGGTTAGAACATCCACCGTTCCATAGACAGATTGGAGAGTTTACCCTTGTTGGCAAGGGAGGTAATTTTATCCCTTGTTTAAAAATATATGTGATAGTGGAACTTCTCGATGATATCATTTATACGTACACGTTCATCCAATGACCCTGTTAAAGGGTAACTGAATCTCCACTGTTTTGAGGTCAGAGGATCGCCTGCAATGCCCTCTGTTCCACATTACAAGTCTCACTTTGATAACATGTCAATCAAATATGATGTTATCTGTAATAGGAATACCCCTTATTTGGCATTCATATTACTCAGCTGAGCTTGTCGTGTTGAAGAGGTAAATCGGGTTCTACTTCCATTAAATGTAAGCTGGTAAATGGCTGTTAAACAGCATTTTAATCGACACATTTATGTTTTTGAAAGTGCTGTAATTTGTTGTGATTATTTGTTCTCTAGCTAACCACGGAGAGTTTAAATGTATGCAGTGCTCTACTTACCAATCAAACAGAGACCCCCATGACCTTTCAACTGAGAGTGAAAAGTCCTTTTCTATTGGTTGATCTGGATCCTCAAACGACCGAGAGTGGAACAACGTCTAATACCCTCACTGATATGTGCACACTCAAACCCCAACATACACTGCCGGTGAGTCAAATTATACAGCTCAATACCATCTCAGTAATTGCGCCCGCGGCTTTGTGGTTATTGAGTGCGCTTTCTGAGCCTACCTCGATGTACCGTTCACAGGATCAAGTCTGCACGTAATCATGTCATCTAAGATCAGATTAAATTGTTTATAGTGGCTTAGAGATACACCTTATGCACGGCATCATGTCATCTAAGATCGGATTAAATTTTAAAAAGAGCTATAAGCAATCGGCCCCAGAGGTAGACTGTAATTGTCTATGTGGTAAAAAGTTAATAGCTTCATTTCCAAAATAACTTGTCTAGAATGTGACATCCTCTCTCACAAAAGAAACAACAATTTAAAGGACCTACTGGTCAAGATGAAATTGCCTCTGGATCAGACAGCTTGTAACTATAATTCTATTGAGAGCAAATCCATTGCTTTATTTCTATTTCTCTGAAATAACCAGTTTGCAGGTTGTTTTATTCTTACCATATACCGACTGTTTTTTTGCTACATATTTGTCACATACTTTCTGTACGCTGTACATGGTCATAACATTCTCTTGAGATGTCTGCATGTAGTTAACCCAGGACAAGCTGCAGATTAAGATCTATTAAGAAATTTGTCCCTGGCACTTTGTCAAGAACACAAGATGATTACTGTTTGAATTAATCGACATTCCTCTGCCAGCGTCATTACTGTTTAGAAATATAATATAGTCCGTCATCTCTGATTTACTTTCAAAATATTTTTATTAGTTCACTTCCATAATCACCTTGGTAAATAAATACTGCTAATGGTCACATAATTAAGGACAAAAAACTTATTTTCCTCCAATTCCTTTCAGGTAAAGGTAGCGTTTAAGGTGGATATTGACCTGTTAAAGTTCCTGGATGCTTTAGAGACCGGTGAAGAAGTGGAATCCATTGAACTAGAGGTGAACAATGGAGAGAGGAAGTTACAGTTTCTATATGACCTCTATGTGGAGTTCAACAATTCAACAGTACAGGTAAAGTAATCTTTAACAAGAGCTCAAGTGAGTCGCAATGTACGCCCGAAGAAATCTTGCCACATGGAACATTAAAATGGAGTTTGAATAGAATCCACCAGGTGACGGCATCTCTAGACAAGAATACACCAAACAAAATCCTAGACGACATCTTGACATGTGGAATATCTCAACTCTGTCTTGTAAAATAGAACACTCATACTAACTAAGTTTGATTTGAATTCCATAAACAGGTTTCCAGTTAATGACTGGAATCAAAAGGTTAACAAGAGATTTCAAGTTAACAAGTTACACCAAATAAAATCCTACACGGCATCATACTAACTAAGTTTGATTCGAATTTCACAAGAAGTTTTCAAATTAACATACAGAAACGAAATTTCTGAATGTAGTCTGACATACGCCAAAACTTATCCTAAGTGATGTCTTGTCACATGGAACAATCACACTTAGTTTGATTTGAATTCCACAAGAAGTTTTCAAATTAACTAAGAGAACCCAATTTAGACTTTGCCACCAGGTGGCGCCACCTGTCAGTTGGCATATGTCAAATCAATCCCAAGCGACGTCTGGTCACATGGAACACACATACTAAGTTTGATTCGAATTCAATAAGCGTTTTCAAGTTAATGTCCGGAGGCGGAAACCAAAAAGTTGATGGACTGACAACGTTATGTTAATGATGGGCGTATAAAAATGATTATTCGAACAAATCAGGATCCAGATTTGTTAGTGCTGTTTGGATTATCTCCCTTGTAACATGTGTAAACTCAGATGACTAGACATAAGAGCAATATAATCTGGAGTTTTTTTGTGCTCTATGGATTGATTGTTTTGTTGACAGGAGATTAGTTTAAGAGTATAAGAGCAATATGATCCTGAATTGTTTGTGCTGTGTGAGTTGTCTCCCTTGTTTTGTTGACTGGAGATTAGCACAAGAGTAGTAGGGTCATAACTTGTTTGTGCTGTGTGAATTATCTTCCTTGTTTTGTTGACAGAATATAAGCACAGGAACATGGTGGTGCAGACTTGTTTGTGTTGTCTGGATTATTTCCCGTGTAACATGTGTATGCTTGGAGGACTAGAAATGAGCATTCTGAGTTGTTTTTGTGATGTCTCAGTTGTTTTGTTTACTGGAGATTAGCACAAGCGCAATATGATCTGGACTTGTTTGTACTGTCTAAATTACCTCCCTTGTAAAGGTTGACTAGTGATAAGCAGAAGGACAATAGTATCTGGAGTTGTTTGTGGTGTCTGGAATATCTCTCTTAAATAGTTGAGAAAAAGTGTAATATAATCAGGACATGTTTGTTCCATGTCAATTTTTTTAAATTCATGTAACATCTTATAATTATTTAATCAGCATTTCATGTGATAAAGACAAAGGTAATAGTTGTATGATCCTATGTTTGGTTTCAGTGTGTGCCATTGCACGCCACCTTGTCCGTCCCATCTCTAATCCTGTCAAGGGAGACATTAGATTTTGGAACCTGTTTGGTTGGCCAGAGAAGAGAGATGGAATTGACAGTGTCAAACAGGACTGCTTCATCCAGCCAGTGGACTGTCGCCACAGGTATTCGCCACACTTGTTGAGGAGACCAATAGTTTTTTAACAAAATAATCTGTTGAATAGACATGTATAGCATACACAAAGCCACAGGCTTGTACATGCGTCATGTACATTCAAATTACTACAAACATGTACATTCATATTTTTACACAATAAAAAACAGACTTTGTCGCCGATCTAGCTTTGAAAAGGTTTGTAAAGTGGAGTAATCAGCATTCAGTTTCACTACGAAGCTCATCATAGCCATGTAGCTTGCCATATTGACTGTCAGCACTGTACTCACCAAATTTTTACCAATCACCTTCCAGCTCTTTCAAAAATGTGAATGAATTCTAATTGTGTTGCAACATCACGCGACCCCAATCCATTAGGTAAACCTAAGTCATTTACCAGATGCAACATTATAATACACATTTGCTCTTCCTCATGTTAGAGTAGTTGTGACATCATTTTTTTAAATGGTAAACCTTCAACTGTTTGTTATAAACTTATGGTCAATTAATGAAAGGAAAGTTCATGTATACTGCTCTAAGAATTTGTTGGCCACACTCTGTTGATACTGGTATGGGTAAATGAAAAGTTTTCTATATTTTTAAGTATGGGGTTAAACAGCAAGCAATCAATCCACAAAAAGTGAAAAACTATATGATTCATTCCAGGTGTGTTAAGGTAACAAAACTGAAACTGCTTTGCTTAAATGAATAACCTGTTAAAAACAATGCCAGTCTAACAATCCAAACATAGAAATAACATTTAATCGATTGTTTATTGTAAAAGAGGCATATAATAACATTATAAATGATACATATTTCAGAATCTCAGACCGACACGTGTGTAGCTGGGACATTTGAAGTGCTGCCCTCTAGTGGCTTGTTAGAGGCTTACATCACCCATATCTCAAACAGCAAGACCTTGATCAAGGTTTTCTTCACTGCAAAGTAAGTCCAAT
The DNA here is from genome assembly GCA_030265115.1 of Mopalia vespertina. NCBI lineage: Eukaryota > Metazoa > Mollusca > Polyplacophora > Chitonida > Mopaliidae > Mopalia > Mopalia vespertina. Next base: position 4,179 of record JAQQZZ010099131.1, on the reverse strand, counting down.
TTTTTTAAGGATGTTTGTGGGTGCTGTCTGCTACCCTGGTGCTTGAGTCATGCAGCAGAAACTTGGGATGAGTGGGAAGTGTGGGCTAAATGGATACTAGGACTCTCTAAGAGCATTCACGCTACACCACTCTGCCACTGAGGGATCCGGTTATAACTACATGTATCATACATGTACCACACCTTCTCTTGTTTGATAATCATCGATACTTTGTGATTTCTTTTTTCACAGTTTAATACTAGTTTTGTTTTATTTCAGGCATGCTGAACTGTATGAGGTGGTGTTTGTGTTCCAGGGCAGGTTAGGGGAAGAGCCACGAAGGCTGGTGGTAACAGGAAAAGGGTCTTATGACGGAAAACACCAGGCTATAGTGAATGTCTGATTCAACAATCTTTGCATACTATACTCAGCCTTCAGATCTTAATTTTAATTTCACAGCAGTCCTATCAACTGAATTCAGTTTTTTTTTTTAAGTCAATCACTCTTCTCAACTTCAATTTTACAAAAACACAATCTTGTGTTAATATGACACATAAAAGTTTTTTGCATGTAGTTGTCATAGACAATAAATACATGTATTATAACAATAACCCACTGTGTTGATACAGAATAGTAAAGATTGAATTTCACTAAGCCGTGAATATAAATTCCTATATTTTTATTTATACTCCATCTATTTGGCAATTGGTACATTGTATGAATTGTCACTGTCCAATTAGTTTCAATTGGAATATAGATCCATCCTGCTTTTACATGTTTCTTATGGAATTAAACCAAAACAAATGTTGTACTTTAATAATTTTTTCACATAAATTTGTATTGCACAAAACTGCAATTGGGTTGACCAAACCAAATTATCCATATCAGCCGTCCAACTGTGATAATCTATTATATGAATTTACAAGGTCATTTCATGTACAATTGTAACTGAAAGCATCCGTCCACTGACAGAAATAAATTTTTGTTTTTACAAACTTTATTGGGATTGTTTGTTCAGATTTGATGAAATCCTTAGTCTTATTATAGGCACTTGTGCACTCCAGGGCTGTGGCAATTAGCTCAATCACTGGCTGGTGTCGAGCCGAACCATATAGAGAGAGTTTGATTTATCATGATTACTCTCAGTTGGGTTCAGGATTCAGTATACCAAAGTTTGGAGACGTTTGACTTACACAGTAATAAGGAATTGACAAGTTTTCTATGGGACTCTAGTTTGCTGAGTAAGTTTGTCTCAAATGTCAACTTGTATATCTGGCATTTGTCTTTCAAACAGAGTTTGTCTCAAATGTCAGCTGATTGAGCTTGCCTCAAGTGTTAGCTGAAAGAGTTTTTCTCAAAATCTCAGCTGAGTTTAGTATATACAGCATTTGTCTCTCTAGCAGAGTTTGTTTAAGTATACATGTATTTGGCATTTATCTCCATGGAATTCACTGAGGATTTTTGTATTAAATTCGTATGTGTTCTATAACACCATAATGGGTCACATATGAAGCTCTTGTCTATATGGAATCTGTACCTTTGAGAGCCTGTTAATCCATGTTGCCTGCTGCAAGGACTGTAACATCTGACCGGACATCTCTATCAGTTACATTGTGGTTAAATGTACAGTCAGCCTGACAGAACTCAACTTCTCGAGACAAGGTGTGTCCTGACGTGAAACTCTATTCCACACCTTGTCACACTTGGGCCATACAAGGAACTTAACTGGCCAGGTATTCTGTCACACTGAGAAGTTTGACAGGGATTGGTGGAAGGATTTGTCAACTATGGAATGACCATAGCCACAAAATACCCAATATGTTATAATGCAATCCTGTAAAGTGACTGTTGTCTTTGAGGGACACAGGTAAGGTCCTGTTATGTCTTGAATGAGAATCGAATGAAGTCTACTTCAATGTCCACTGAAGATTTTTTGTGAAATTTGTATGTGTTCGATAAATCAAATCTCAATTCAGCAAGCACTTCCATTTCAACTTCCCATTCCCCAGCTTTCTTCTTGATATACTGAAAAGAAAAGTAGCAATATGCATTTAAATCAATCCTGTTAATGGGGGGCTATGGAGGGGGGAACAAGGCCAGGTTATAGGTTCGTGGGCTATTACTTGGAAATCAAGGACTGGTTATAGGGTTGGGGAGCTATGGAACAAGGCCAGGTTATAGAGTTGGGGGACTATTACTGGGAAATCAAGGACTGGTTATAGAATAAGAGGTCAAGTGCTGCCTCTGTCAAATTTTGTAAATGAACCCTGCTCTCCCTATATGACTATACTGGTCACAGTTGTGGAAAAACACCATTGTTATTACATAATAATGCGCGGATGTTTGTTTTATTGGGTGTTTTACACGGTTAGTAGTGTTATTTCACTCGTATGATGGCATGCCATAGCAATGGGTGAAGCAAGGCACCATACTAGCTGAGACAATCAAAGCATGTGTAACACAAACACACATAGATGCAATCGTATTCTCGTGTGGACGAGACTAAGATAACTCTGGTATGCCATGCCAGGCCATCGCGCTTTAATTTCTGCCAACCTACAGAATAATTACAATTCTGCAATGTCACAATATCTGTATCAGCCACAGAACAGTAAATAAAAGAAGTGCAAAACAAAATGGCCCTGGTGTATCTTAGAGTCAATGTCCTGACGTAGGAAGTAGAATGGATTATATTTTAGAATGACATAGATGTTGTCCTGTTGCTTTAAGAGCACCAGAGAAATGGGACACTTGTGGAAACGAATGTCATTCCGAGCGTCACCCCCACTTACTTTTCGTCTTCCACATGCTTATTGCTTATAACACAAGCTAGTGTAACAGAAACTGTGACTTACATTTCTGGTTGAGGTTTTATGGAGAGAATACACAGCATCTGTAGCCAAGTCCAGAGCTTTTCTTAAAAATATCACATCAATTCCTACAATGACAGTCCAATTTAATTGAAGACAGAATGACTTAAGAGCAAAGCTTGATTACCAATTTCAATGAAAAGTAGTATTAAAGTGTCATTTTATTTTACATTTCAAAGTGCTGAAAAACCAACAGTTTGCGTTCAGGAGTCAAAAACCATTGTTTAATGATTCGCCCCAACCCACACGCGAGGCATTGAAAAAGTGGCCTGTATCAACGCTTCATTGGAACCCTGCATATCACAGGAGAACAGATTCCTAGGTGGTTAAAGCACACGCAATGTTACATTATCTCTGTCCTGTACAGACATGGTCAGCGTTTGGAGGAAAGCCATTTTTACACAGCACTGCCTCCAAGCAAACATGGCAAGATTACTTGTTATTTGTATGTTTGATTAGAGTTTACCGTAAGTCATTATATTCACATGACGGTGTGCTAGCCCAATGGGTGAAAGAAACCACCCTCAAAGCCACACACAGTCAGCAAAGACAATATAGGAGATATACAGAACGTTATACAAAAACATCACAAACAAATTGAGTTCATGTTGCCCCATAGCCTTGAGAGCAACAGGGAGCTCCCACTCAACCACCCACAATTTGGATTTCTCGACAAACCGGCTTCCTGTTGGCCCTTAGCTCTGAGAGCACCAGGGAGCTGCTTCATAACTGTCTGCAATTTGGACCTCACCTTGATTGTTTTTGGTTCCAAATGGAGGATTCATGACAACTGTGTTAAATGCCTTATTCATTGGCCCAGTCTCACTCTGTAATAACCGGATGTCAGATTGTAACAAATCCACAGTCTGCATCTCAAACTCTGTCAGGTTTGACCGGCAAATTCCCAGAGCACTCTCATCAATATCAACAGCCAGACAGTAACTGAAAATTTTAATCAACAACCAGACAATAACTGAAAATATTAATTTTCAATATAAACAACCAGACAGTATCTGGATAAAATATTATTTATATCAACAGCCAGACATTTACTAAAAATATAAATTCACAATATTTTTCGGAACTAAATTGACTCTAGAAACTCCCCTGCTGATAACTGGTCGGTAGAGTATTTACCCCGAGTTGAGCATCATAGAGTGGATTCTTAACATGCCACACCCACCTTAGGGTAGAGTATTTACCCCGAGTTGAGCATCATAGAGTGGATTCTTAACATGCCACACCCACCTTAGGGTAGAGTATTTACCCCGAGTTGAGCATCATAGAGTGGATTCTTAACATGCCACACCCACCTTAGGGTAGAGTATTT
>JAQQZZ010099120.1:0-16659 GCA_030265115.1 Mopalia vespertina | reverse complement strand
CATGATGTCTTTGACAACGCATTTACCTCTAATAATAATAATAATATCTCTTGTATTAAGTTTCAAGAAAATATTAAGAAATTTATGAGTGTGAAGTTTCTTTTTGGACTGAGTATATTTGTGCAGGTGCCGGAGTGTACATTGGGCACGGATAATAGAGGTAACATGTCTGGCTTTGGGCATATGCTATATGGATATACAGGGCTGTAAATGTCATGGACGTAACATTTGAGATATATACAGTCTAATAATCCAGCATATATGCAGATTTAATTATAAACTCTTTTTTGACTGAGTATATATATTATATAAAAGATGTTATCATTCACCAAAGAACAACGTTGGAAGCTGATGATGACACTTACAAGAATAACACCCGAACGGACGGTCACATTCTTTGCTAATCAACGATCTCCAAAATCATTTAGATCTTAACTGCTGATGTTTCTGTCGACGTTTCGCGAAATCACATGCAATAACGTCCGTCGACGTTTCGCGTATTCACATGCAATAACGTCCGTCGACGTTTCGCGTATTCACATGCGATAACGTCCGCCGACGTTTCGCGTATTCACATGCGATAACGTCCGTCGACGTTTCGCGTATTTACATGCGATAACGTCCGTCGACGTTTCGCGTATTCACATGCGCACTTTTGCGACAGTGGACTGTCCTGAAAGCAAATCCATGTCATTCAAAGGGTCTTTTCTCGGGGGTTTACATCTTGTTGAAAGGAAGACAAAGCTTTTGGTTAACCCATACCAATATCGATAGAATATTATCAACAACAAAAACAAATCAGAATAGTTTCCTTTCAACTTAACAATATCGAGTGCAAAGTTTACGATAAAACACTAATGATGTGCTACATTATTACTGAGATGCGATCAGTGTCCTCTGGTTCCAACCTCTGTAAGATGAGGAAGAGAACAGGGAAAATGTTATAGCCGGGGTCAATTTTAAGTGAAATAATAACCTATAGATAAATCAAATATTAGATGAACATTCAAACCATAAAGCAAATAAAATGACAGGGTAACATTAGACAGTCGGCTATTTAACCAATATATTTACCACACCAAAGAGCGTCAATGGTAAAACAAAGTTCCTAATTAGACCTCGCAGATAAATTCTGTTAGGCTTACTTTATGGCTATAAATGTCCGTATTGACCATAAAATTAGGGTGATTGTTAAAGATTAAGTATGGAACGAACATGACCAATTCTACAGAACACGTCAATGTCTATATGGTACCGGTACATTCATAGGTATACATGAGACCGTAATGCTGCATGCCAAGGTCTGGTACAGCGACATAGTTCATCCCAGAAACACAGCCAAAAAACAAGTAGAAAAAAATACTAAGAAGCTTCCTATCTGATATCATGATAGACACGAGTCGATGGCGCAACAACTTGGTGATAACAATTCCTCAACTGTTTAATGTGGCGTAAACCGAGTAAACCCCTGCGATGTGGGATATGGATATCGCGGAAAATTCACTTGACTTATGGTAAAGACAGTTAAAATTGGTTTTAACTTTGTCTCGGTGGCAATTCTGTTTTGTATTAACCTAACGATACAGAGTTGAGGATTGTTTTTGTGGAAGGGTCGAAGAGGAAAGGAGTCGGCTGCGTTTGTGGAACAAAAATCTGCTTGTATTTGGACTCTTTAATGCTGATATTAACTATATAGGAATTGCCACAACTTTAAAATTAACAAAGAATGGGTCTTCACATGGCACTGATGGACTAACTACTGAGTCGTAGAAGGTTTTTGGGTCAATCTAATTAAAATCAGGTCTCAAAAACGCTCCGCGTGTAGGGTAGGGTACATAAAAGGTAGAAATGTAGCAAACCGTATAAGGTAGATTGTTAATGATTGTGAATACTTACATGCTTCAAGTCTACCAGAAATTATATTGGCAGTAGACTACACGAAAAGATTTGATAGCATCTTTAATGAGTATATGATTCACTGCTTTCAAAGATTTTGTTTTGGGAACAATTTTGTCCATGGGGTTTAAGATTTTTAAAAACAACACGAAGAACTGGCTAACAAACAAAGGGGATTAATTTGGAAGCCCTTATACGACAAGGGGTGCCCTGTGTCGCCTCTGGCCTTAACGTCATCGTTGGAAGTATCAGGAAATAAAATTAGAATTTCTAGATCGACAATTAAGTTCCAATTAAAGGTGGATCAGGAAAGTCCAGGAACTGAAGATTTATACAAATTAGACTTTTGGCCATAATAAAGAATTTTCTTAAGATTGCAAAACATAAAAAACACAACTTTAAGCCATGTGTTTAATGAAGCAGAGCCTGTAAATTACAATATAGGCCTATTCAAAATATATCTGAACTAGTCAGAAAGACTATAGACTTATTTCAGCTGATAAAACATCAATGCATGGGCTGTCGGTTGTAAGATTTTTCCCATCTGGAAATATGAAGGAAAGCAAACCACCAGGTGTGCAGTTGAAAAATATATCATGCTAATGAATTTTTTTATGAACATAAAAGATAATTACAAAATTTGAATAATGTAAGGAATGTAATTTCGTTTTCAGACACGTTAATGCACCGCGCAAACAAAATGATATTATGAAATGAGTTAATACTAACTAATACGGCAGAAACTATAGACCTATTGTTTCCATTTGTTGAAACAGATTTGTTTATGAACCACGAGGAATACATTTATAGGATGCGTATTTGAGGACACTGTTCATACATGAAAGTAAAGTTCGATACGAGAAAGAATAATTTATACTTGATCTAGAATTACCATTACAATGAAAACAAATGTCAAGTATATGCGATATTCTGATTTTCCAATATATATTGTGAGAACAAAGTAAATTTAATAATAAACAGAAAATAACATACTCTTTAATGATGTCTCCAAACAGGTGTCTTACGATGTCTATCCAGTTGTTGTATATGTTGACATCATCAAGGGTGAACAGAACGTATCCATTCTCTTCACAAGTTTCGACTGCTTCTTCGAGTGTTCGTGGGTTGACAAACAGAGTCAGGTCGGAAAGTGGTACGCTACCATATTCATAACAATCTGTGGAAAACATATGCATCTAACGCGTCTTATATATTCAGTTAAAATAGATAACACGATCTTTTAAATTCCCATTAAAGGTTTATTAACAGTCCAATCATATTTTCAATATTTTTCAGCCGCTTAAACAATTATAAGATAACCACGGCCATAACTTAACATAGTACCAAAGTGTCATATGAGATTCTTCACCGCTAAGCGCAAATCTAATGACCCCATTTGTGTGAAACCTCGTCTGGCGGGATTCTAGATTACTTCATTGACAAATAGCCATGTATACGTAAACGCAACGTATTCCAGTCACCACTAAATTTTTCGAGATTTAGGTTCAGCATGATCAATGTGCTCATTAATTAAGTTTCGAATGGAGAAGCCGCTCCTCCATCAGAAAATTAGTTTTGGAAACAAAACCCGAAATTCGCTGGACGAGTATTAAAGGTAAGACTTCTCCGTCACCGAATGTACACTTAACCAAGGTTATAGCTGTATGGCTGGACAAAAGGTAACTTGAACATTGCGACGTACTAGTCTAACATTTACCATTGTTCAGTAAACAAATGCCACACAAACTGTACATTCCTTATAAAAAAAATTAGCAATTATTGTGAAACGATTTAGATGAAAATAAATTGATAATCGTTAATGAGAATGATACAAAAAGGACATTACAGGGAGAGTTCATCTGGAAAGTCATCCTAAAGTTTAGAACTCATGCATATTTTTAAACTTCTTTGTACAATCTATATTTCTAAAAAGTAATCACACTAGCACATATATTTTGGAAAGATAAGATGGCTCCCAAATTGTTTCATAATATAGTTTGTATAAGTTTGAGGGGAAATGAAAGAATGTATGTGTGGAATGAATCTTGGAAGGACAAAAAATCAAAAGCGATGAGGTGTCATCAAGTCATTTCGCAAAGCCGGTGAGAATAGCTTTTATCTGTAATAACAATTTTTTCAAATAAGACTGTTACATATTGCTATATAAAGCATATGTTAAATATGGATAAATGAGGTAATAGTACAAAATAAATCAATTTTTTGTGTGTGTTATTTTGCTGTTGTTGCTGTTGTTGAAAAGTTTGTATGTGTTTAAAATACCAATATAATTTAGAGCATAAATAACTTCTATAATAATTCAAAATTTGCAATTTAAATTCGTGTAACCATTTAATTTTGGTATCTGAAATTACTTGAGTAGAAGTATGGTCAGTTTTGGGCGAAATTAAATATACTAAGATTTGATTATGTTTAAGGGTGATATTTTTGCTGAAAAAGTTCACAATGTTAATAGCCTCAATAGTTTAGAAGAGTAAAAAGCACTAGTATTGTCGGCAAATCACATGTTTGGAATTTTGATTTGAGAATCAAATATCACTGTTCGATTTCGCTTTTGTTAACGTTGCCATTATATGGTACACCCATGTAGCCTACCATTCACTGCCCTGGCTGGTTCATGGTATTTATAGACTTCAAGTTTACCAACAGGCTCTGTGTGTCGATCTGTCTTTGCGTTCGAATATATCCTTTTTCTGTTTCAGGTCAATGACTATCTTTAAAGTTGGTCAAGAGATTGATACCAAAGGAACAGGTACACGGTTTGCGGTGTATTTGTGTTATCAGGCTGATTGGAGGACGTATTTCATTCATTCTTCAAGGCTAAGATGCTTATGAAAATCGTGTCCATTAAGCTTTTTAATCCAAATGGCGATCCATTATCTGTCGATCGGTTTGAAATGTGTACACGTCTCACGTGTTTTGTATTCTGCAATGCACCCAGCATAGGCCTAATTCGTTTTGGTCGTGGTTTGGCCAAGGGAAATAAGTCAAAATCTACATAACTTTGCCCAAAACATACAAACTACCTGAAACATGGTCTGTGAATTTTCACGAAACTTCTAAACATTCCATTTAGTAAACATAAGCATTGTGAATCATATATCGACAATTGCTCGGCGTTGCGGACGAACTGACAGACGAGGGTAAACCTTCGGTGAAACTTCAACCTTAAAGAGGAATATAAGAGACGCTGAGAACCCACCTCTGCAGTTAGTCGGTCTGGCGTCTTCGTTACCACAGGAGACAATGTCTAAAAAGATAATTATATTGCATGTGACAAACGATAGCCACAATTACCAATAGTATCCATAAAGCTGCTTTGAGAGGATCGTTGTTTATTTGTTTGAATGTGGTGTAACACCGTACTTAAAAGTATTTCACTCACATGACGGCGTGCCAGCCCAATTGGGGGAAGAAACCACCTTCGTCGCAACTGGCAACAAACAAAAACAAGATCGAACAAATACAGAACAATTACAGGACGTTATACAAAGACATCACAAACAGATCGACTTTCTGTTCCCCTTTAGCTCTAAAAGACCCTGGGCAACAGGAAGCCCCCTGTTACCATCCGCATTGCATTATTTCGCAGACATGGAATATATTTGGCTTTTATAGCACGGCTTGCTAAGGTACTAGCTTCTTTTATTGAAAATCAGCACTATGTATTATTGCTTACGTATCTGAATATTTTATATAAAAAACATACTACAGATATAGAATAGAATGTGTATACTCACCAAACTTAGTTGTTAGCAATAAAATAAACAGGGTTTTGCTGAATATCAGGACGGTCCTTAACATCTTATATATTTCTGTTTTTCGCTTCTTTTTTTCTGGTGACAACGTCTTCACGTCTTGTATTAGTTCGAATTTTGAACTGTGAACTGCCGTCACAGGTTCACACGTTTGAAAAACCCCAAACTTTAGAGTTTAACGATTTACGTTTTGACTGATTATCTTTGGTAGACAACAGTGAAAAATGACACAAACAAGTTTAGCTCCACATTTTTGGTACAGTGTCAACAATTTGACCCGAACAAAATAATATACACAGCCTTTTATCGCCATTGTTATAATTCATGAGATCGACCAAACAGCTAAACATATACACCATGCTGTGTGGGCCGAGAGACAATTAAGTACCGTCTCTATTTACACCACGTCATTTATTGTCAAAAAACTAGACATACTTATAGCTTTCTCAATAATTTAACATCACGTCCATGAAATTGACTTGTTTTGTGACGATTCTTTATTCGCCGGTTCAGACTTGCCTTGGAACTCTTCCAGTATATTAATATGTCATGTGCTAAAAAGATATCGGACTTAGTTACATTGTTATTGGAATACTTACTTTTTTATGTCGCTTAGTCAAGCTAAAAACTAAAGGTCAAATGAGTCGCAGTATATATTCGACCGAGTAAAAAGCAGGCGGTATTTCACATATATGATAGTGATCTGGCCCATAAAACAAATCATACTCTAATATCTAAAGTGACATGGTGTCAATAGAAATACTCATCTATTGTTTTACAACGTTTGAATCTAAATGTCGGTTTTCAGGTAAATACAGTCGGAAAATTAATTACTACCAGGTCGAGACACCTGTAGGCGGGTATATGCTTAGCCCAATCCCATACAACATCTTTTCCAGTTTTAATTTGGTCGACATATACGCCGAAATCAATCCCATCTGACATCTTGTGACATGGAATAATACTACCAAGTTTTATTACAATCGGATAAGCCGTTTTCATGGTCTAATGGTCAGAAACCAACAATTGGACGGACAGACAAACCCATACCTTACAAACGCCTGCAAATGACGGGGGTATAAAAAAAAAAACGCAGGAGCGATTTAGTCCAGACATTTGGTTATGTAATCTTATAATCGCCCATTGTCTTTTTGTGTATTTCAATTACATCTTTCAACGCAAACAACAGAGGCCAAAATAACCATGTGCTTCACAGCCGACTTAAAGAATAGCGCCAATATCAAAAAGCCGCCCTGAAACAAATTCAAGTTTTAGAACTGTGTACACATTTCGAATGGGCGATTTTCTCATATGTACATTTTGTAAATCAGCTAGATGATAACCTCAATTCGAGACATTAAAGTGCAAATTCTTCGCACCATAAAATGCATCTGGCTTTCTATCGCAGAGCGTAATGTGTATGGTCCATCTTCGTTCTTTGTTTGTTTGTTTGATTGGGGGTTTGTCTTCATCCTCCGCTTTGGTGATCACATGACAAGCAGACGTAGTCTGGTACCATGCCCCTAAAGTCGTACCTTTCTACACTTATTATTATTCATTTATAATAACCAGTGGAGTTTGGGGGGTAGGGTACTAGAGTAAAGCAGACATGTCGCGCCCAATGTCGGGCTAACCGCGGAAATACATTTTAAATCGATCGCAAGCGAGGGTGGAACTGCTGAGAAATGATTGGTTTTACCTGAATATGGACGTCCAAGTGAATTAACCCACAAGTGTCCAAGGATGAAAACGAGATGATTTAAATTTGGGATACAGTATTACACTTTTAACGAGATAACTGTCGTTCACTACATACGAAAAACGCTCGAATAGCTTATAACCAGAGCAGTTAATTATACTCACTAAGTGGAAGCGCGGTCGGTTTGTCGTGAAGTCAATCCTAAATCATTGATCTATACTCAAGACCCGACAATCCCACTCTAAATTCCCACAAGTTTAATACAATCTTGTATTCATCCGACGAAATATGTTTTTAAAAAATATTTTCGACACTTGAAATGTTTTTTGCTTTTGATATTTAATAAATCGATAAAAATAGATTTAAAAAAGTGAAAAATATAACGCATTAGATTGGTCAGAAACTTGATGACGTAGGCGTATGGGGAAGAAGTCAGTGTGCAATCCCCATACGGCCACGTCACAACTTCGATTTTAAAAACACCAGCGCCCGTAGCGGGAAGATTCGAACGATCTTAATTAGCATAATATATAAATTGAAATATACTTGTTTGTTATAATTGAACACAATAAGCTTCATTTAATACCACAAATTACCACAACAGACCAAAGGCACAACTTTTCAAGTATGCGTGGACACAACTTTTCAAGTAATTGGTTTCTTGTAAAAAGCATCTTCCCTAGTCCTGACTTTTATTCCGAACTACTCTGCATTACAACACTTGTAAGATTAATCACAAATAAATAGAATTACAGCTACGCCCCCTGGTGGATAAAATGGCCAAGTGTCGAGTTAAAGCGCTCATAACATATGTTGAATGTTATACTCTAGTTTTGACAATTTGTTTAACTTTGTAAAGCACTATTGGCGTATATATAGAGAGTTGGCGTCTCAATGGGACGGTACATGTCCAATACTCTCATTGACTTGGTTGAATACCCCGAACATATTCTTTTTTCGACAACACTTCAACCACTTTCCCTGTCATTTTTACCAGCAGAGTCGTCTCGTAACACAGCATCTGATTGGTTGCGTGGAGTTCCCACGCATCCAGTCAATCGCTTGGAATCCAAATCCGATTATATGCGAATAATCCGCCAAGGGTTGCAATGCAGAGTATCTCGGAATAAAACTCTTGGCTAGCAAAGATGGGTAAACAGGTACTCATACATATATTTAAAAAATATCAATGGTACCTATATACTTAAAGACACAGACTGTCCATAAACTATGATAATTAAATTGTTAATCTTCCTATTTATTCTCAAATAATGCTGATGGCATCTTTAAAATAAGTTTGAAATCAAAATTTACTTTAAGAGCAGTTGCAGTAACAGACTATTGCTTTGCTGTGCTGCAAAGGATCTATATAATAAAAACAGTTGCAACTCCAAGAAATCTGGATTGTTTGTTTGTTTGATTGGTGTTTAACGTCGTACTCAAGTTATTTCACTTATATGATGACGGATTGTCCACTTCACTCTGTTCCTGGTCTATTTATGGTGGAAAACCGAGAGGAAACCTCGTAAAAACCACCCCGCGATTGCCGGAGCCACATCGTGTGACTCACTCATATACCTGATGGTCGATCCCATGAAAGGTAAATTGGAGTAGGATTAGGAAGCGCACACCTTACCACTAAGCCACGGGCCCCCAAAGTTTGGGCTCCCATCATTTACTATCCAATCAAAAAACAGGCTTTGAATTTGGACTTTTGTGAAAGTGATGATCATTGTGAATGGTTAGAATGAACAGTTTGCTCACATTTGCAAATTGTTTTCTTGCAATTATAGCTAAGTATGTATTGTATTTCAGAAATCAGGGAAGAGAGCAAGATATCTATTCACTTGAAAACAAATAGGGAAAGGGGGGGGGGGGGGAGAGGGAAGGAGGGAGGAGAGAATCCTGATTGATCATTCAATTGTATGTATCTAACAGAATTGTTATCACAACCTGACAATAGGTAAACAAAAACAAAGCAAGCAAAAAAAAACTTGAATTGAAAACTGTTACATAGCTACAATACACAGACAAGTTCTACACAAAACTCTACCCTGTGACTGTAGAAACCAACCAGCATGTAGAATTCACCACTCTAAGATTAGATGTCTGTCAATAAGCAAATTGACAAGATCCCTAGATTGTTTGTTTGATTGGGGTTTAACGTCCTACTCAAGGTTAGTTAGTTAACTTATGTTATGACATACTTGTATTGTCCATTTCTCACTCTCGCCTACTACAATATGGTGGAAAACTGATATGAAACCTATGATTGCTGGAGCAATGACGTTGTGAGACTCCCTCAATATTACACCTGATGTCCACAAGGGGACCCATTCCTAATAACGGTACACAGTACATCAAAGAAGTCAGGCATGCTAACCACTGCACAATGACCACCAGCCACAACAACTCTAATATCCCTTACAAACAAAATATCCCTTACTCAGGGTTATTTCACTCAGGCATGACAAAACATGGTGCCAGTAGATGCTGCAACAAACTAGCTTAATGTTGACCCTTAACTTAGTGAGCACCAAGGCACAAGGAAGCTTCCTTCATCTAAACGCAAGTATTCTTGGAAAGCAGTGGATAATAAAGCATGCATCCAATAAGAATCTAAAGTGTTGCTGCTTGAAACCCTATATCAAGTCATCTCAGTCCTAATTTTCACATAAGTAGGAGCAGTTTTTTTTTTATATTATTGCAGACTTGTTACTGCTAAAGTGAGTAGACATATGCTCTGATTTAGAAATAGATAGCTTGTTTAGAGTGTTCTGCTGAACCCTGGGATCTATGTACTATTTGACCTGGAAGAGGGCATGACAGACCGCTGGGTAAAGAAAACCATCCTTGACATCAATGGCGAAAAACAATGACAAGTCCAGAAGAAGATTCGTTTGTTTGTTTGATTGGGGTTTAACGCCATACTTATTTCCTCACATGACGGCGTGCCAACTCAATGGGTGAAGGAACTCACACTCAATGCCACTGGCAACAAACAAAGACTAGACAGGACAAATATAGGATAATCACAGGACGTAATACCAAGGCATCACAAACAGATCGTTTTCATGTTGCCCTTTCGCTCTGAAAGCACCAGGGCAACAGGAAGCCTCCCCCAACCCTCAACTCCAGGAAGAATAATGTGGATAAACAAGACTAGGTGTTAAAATGAACTGTTAAAGACAGAAAATTAAATAACATAATTAACTTTTTTTAGATCAAGAAATTTTTGTCAATCGTTCATGCAAAATCTTTGCATTGTGACACCATGTAAAATCATACATTTTAGCGACAACAATAATCAGAAACTAGAAAATCACAATAATTCTGTCCAATGTCAACCAGAGAACGACAGTTTTCAAATTCTTATAAAGAAAGCAAGTCACTGTTTTAAAGCATCTTAAGTCAAAATTAAGAAATGTCTAGATATGCTGCATTCTTTAACTTAAAGAAAATGAACACCTTTTTATTTTATGTTTTATTTTGTGTCAAAATAATGCAGAAAGGCTGGCATAAATAATTTTTTTTCTCCAAAAACTGATTCTGTTCGTAAACCGGTGATCAAACAATACTGAGGAAATGTTGGAGGAAAACATCATGTGGGGAACACAACATTGTAACATAATCAGTAGAGAGAGGAGAATGTTAAGTAGTCATCAACCAAGGCTGAGAAAAAGCAGGTGTATTTTTTTTTTATCACGGGTTGTTGGAATAACCACCTGTGGCAAATTTGATGTCTTAGGTTTTTTTGACAGAGAAAATCTGCTCTGTTATTTGGGTTCCTATTTTGAAAGTGGATCATCATTTGTGAAATTTGTTTTCCAGACTTGACACAGGATAGTCTAGAGTAGGTAAATACTCTAAGAATTTAACACTTTTTGATTTTATTTATTTATTGTTAACATCAGAGAACAAGTCCACATTTTTGCATTAACTGCCTTGATCATCAATAAACAATTACATTAATGGATATTGGATAAAATAATTGTTTTTTAAATTTATATAAAATAAAGTCAGCATAAAGCAAAATGACAGAAAATCAATTATTATTGTTGATTTTATGAAAGATGATGTTTTATGTGGTTTGCAAGTGCTACAAATAAAAAATGAGTCTGTATGTGTCTTTCTCTGCGGACAACCATTTACGTTTGTTTATTCAATTGGGGTTTAACAAAGAATTCCCTACTTCTTTAATACTCTGCAATACATGGCGGAAAACAGGGTTGATTGGCTGGTGTTTTACGCTGTGCTTAAGCATATTCACTTATATGACTTATATTCTAACAGTGTTTTGAAAGTTTTGGAAAGTTAATCTTCGTACAGAGTTAAGTGAAGACAACATTCATTGCTACTCTTCAAACAAACTGCCCTTAGCCAGATGGCTTTGAAAACTGGGAGAAAAGCATCTCACCTTGTGCTAATACCTCCTATACTAGGGGGTTATAACCTGTGATAAGTACATCAAAGGATGATCAGTCAGCTGATAAGCTAACTATGGCCGCAGGCCCCACTACTTTGGGTTTGTGCTCCAATGAGTGTCGCTATGATCTGTAGTTATAAACTCTATTCGAGTTTGTACTACGCAAACTCATTGTAGATCTGTATTCCGCAAAATCAATGCAAACATGTTCATGTATTTTGGATTCTAACGCTAATATCTTGTGGAACAATTCAATAAAAGTAATCACACTGCTTAATGACATATTATGCTTTGCTTCACGCAGATTTCGGTCAATGAAGACAGTCACACTTACATGTATATATAACCAATAATAAAGCCATTTCGAAATTAAAATAAACAAGTTATGTAAAAAAATGTATTTACAATGTTGAAATGTGGAGACTATGGGAAGAAGGCAGTCTCAATTGTGGATCAACCCATTGTTCCAGGATTCATGGCTCATAGAAAACATTCTCAACTTTTTGTGCAACCTCTCTTTTTAAGAATGGTCCCCAAGTCGACTCAGTTGAGCATGAAATCAATTTCCATTTGAATAATGTGTACCGTCGAACCTGGATCCAATAGACCATTCTTAGATACTTTTTGTAGTCCTCGTATTAGAAGCTTTACAGCTCCAATGACCCAAAGAAACTGGGTAGACTGGAGTTGGGTGTAAAGAGGCCTAAAGACATAGCAGTTCCTGGTGGCAGTCAGGTCTGTACAAACCATCATCCAATACTAGAAATACCTCCACTCTCTGAATACTTCTCACACCCCTGTAACATCAGAGGCATAAAAACCACTGACTCAAAATTAAGCATTATGGGAAGACTGTCTCAACAGGTTCGGCTAATCCTGCTAAACCCTTGCTGATTGGTAGGCTTATCATAATGCATAAGGAACAGACTTAATATATTAATGGATTTATTGGGGTTTAACGCCGTGCTTAAGGGGACTTTACTCATATGACTGCACAGTATTCCAATAACAAACAGCCAATCAAACATATCCATAATATGTGAAGTGTTTTACTCTGTTTGAAAATAAAAGTTTCTTGTGTGCTCAAATTAAATGGACTGTACGACGAGCCCACACAGAGAGCTTTAGATATTGAAAGTGTCAAGTGGATTGTGAATATATTTGTTTGTTTGTTTGATTAGGGTTTTGTGCTCAAGGGCTTAGGCAGACACCCATCCACCCGTCCAAATGGACACCCTGTGTTAAGAAACTTTAACATGCAGGAGATAGGAAAACTGTCAAAATTGGACACCCAGTTATTTTAAAAGTGAAGCAAAATGACCATTTTGGACACCATATTTTGACCCTATGCATTCTGGAGTATTTTGTTCGTATAATTTATGTGAAATACACCAATAGGGCCATCAAAATGTACACAGAAATTTATATTCTATGCTATGCTATAACACAAAAATGTTAAGAAAATATTGCTAAACAAATTTTGTACACATAAATTTCTTCTAGGGTAGACAGGTCAGCTTATGTCCAGTTTACACTCTGTCCTAAAATAGGGTGGAAAATCTAGGTATCCTCCTAAAAAATAGCAGCCTTGGCTTAGTGGTTAGCGTGCCAGCCTACAAATCCAACTTCATAATACATGTACCACTCAAATGTTCGACTCTGTTTTTTGACTATCGGTATATGAGTGAGTAACTGTTACACAATGTGGCTCCGGCGATCGTGTGGGTGGTTTTTGTGAGGTTTCTTCTCAGTTTCCACTGTAATTAAGAAAGGAACAGTGTGAAACAGCGATCCATCAACATCATACTATAAGTGAAATACTCTTGAGAACGACCTTAAACCTCAAACAAACAAACAAACAAAAAACTTAAACTATCCTTTGCAATTTATTGTGTCACCTCGCCTGCCCACTTAGTTTGTTGACTTGTGGCCTGTATATTTTCTAAATAAGATAGACCTGTTCACAACTGTAACCAGGCAAGCTACAAATGTAAATGCAGAGGTATGTGACTCTAATAGTCTAACATATCATGAAGCCTTATCTCGAGATACAGAGACTCTGAGTTTAGGTAAACATAACTATGTTATTTTCAGTTTTTGCACAAACCAGCTATTATGTAGTCAATTGAATATTGTCCAATAATGTTTGGTATGCTGAACTTATCGAGTCATTTTACATGTCACACAGGATCTTAGATCACCCAGTAGCTTCATTAAAAATGCGGAAATTCAAATCAGAAACCTTCATTTCCCTCTATCCAGGGGTTTAGCCAGAAATCAAAAGTATGGTGTCCAAAATGGTCAATTTGCTTAACTTTTTAAGTAACTGGGTGTCCAATTTTAACAGTTTCCCTGCATGTTAAAGTTTCTTAAAACAGGGTGTCCAAATGAGGCAATTGTTCAATTCAGGGTGTTCGAAGGATGAGTGGACACCCCTTTGCCTAAGACCTTGCCTCTATCCCACCCTGAATGCAGACTTAAAATTGTCGCAAGTAACTTTCATTTTTTACACATAAAAAGGTAGTTTATCTCACATAAAGATACAGAATTGATCAGATGGGGATATATATACCTGTATTATTAAGCCAGTACGTCTAATAAAATAGCTTTCAAGTGTAATCGCTCTGCATCCAAATCCAATGCAGAGCGATTACACGGTTTAGAGTGTTTAAACTCTGCAGCTACCAGGCAAGCATAAGTTTTCTCATAAGTAGAACCACAGATCAGAATAAACAAAATAATCCCATGTTATGAGTAGTGTGCACTTTTAAACAACCAAGGTGTCCGTATCACTCAAATGTCACTGCTGTCAAAACTGTCAGTTTCTAAGCAGAGAAAAAATCTACTTGTTTTAAGTCAACTTACACCATTAGTTTACCGGGGCATTCGTTTTATTACATTAACAGAACAACTAAAAAATTACAAGAATTTAGTCAGGGTATTATAGGTTAACCTGTATGTGTGTACATATATATAATACATGTATAAGCCCTTATAAGGAAAAGATAGATGTATGTGTAAGGCCATCCACAATAATATATTTGTTTCCAGTAAAAAGAGTATAAAAAAGTAGGGATTTATTTATTTATTTATGTATTTATGTATTTATTTATTTATGTATTTATTTATTTATTTACTTATTTTATTATTTTATTTATTTATTAATTTATTAATTTATTTATATATTGAAAATTATGTATGTTATAACATTAAAATCACTTTATTTCGAAGTTTTTGTCATACAGGCATTATATCAAAAATGATTTATATTTTGTATATATACAGTCATGCTACAGGCTAATTCACTTACATGTATATGATAAAACAACAGCTAGTTCATGAAAAGTTGTTCCCCCCATTTCCCCAAAATCAGCAATTAAAAAAATAATGACTTTTATCTTTTTTTTTACTTGAATTTTTTGTGTTAAAAGAAACAAATCAATTATTATGGATGGCCTAAATGGAGTCCCATTTCATGCCTGGCCCAGGTCAACTATTGTTACCATCACCTCTGTAAGCAGTTTTAACTATTGCAAGATACAAATTTACATCTAGGTTTTGACATGCGACTGAGAGCATATGATAGGTTGGGTTGATTGATTGATTCATTGTGTATTTGGGGTTAAAGCACTGCAGTGGTAAGGTACTTTCACTCAAATGACAGTGCAAGTCTAATGGGTGATGCAAGGGCTTAGCCAGAAATCAAAAGTATGGTGTCCAAAATGGTAATTTTGCTTCATTTTTCAAATAATTGGGTGTCCAATTTTGACAATTTTTCTATCTCCTGCATGTTAAAGCTTCTTAAAACAGAGTGTCCAAATGAGGCAATTGTTCAATTCAGGGTGTCCATTTTGATAGGTGGACGGGTGTCTGCCTAAGCCCTTGGGGTGATGGAAACAATGACCTCATTAAAGTCGACTGGCATGAAGCAAAGACAGGTCAGGACAACGCTCCACAATAAAAAGTCAAAGATCAGACAACTCTCTCCAAATCCTACCTACATACTGCCTTTATATTATTTTCAAAATTTCTCCCCAGGGCATGGGATTTCATTTGAACTATGGTTGTACGTTGCATGGTTTTCCTGGGGCGACAAGAAATAACACAAAAACTGTCTGAGCCCTGCAGACTCATGTATACTATGATGGTAACAGATGGTTAGAGCCCAAATCATCAAATCAATCATAGATTTTGATCAAACAGAGCCGTTGACAGTAGAAGCCATTCACAAGCCATGTTTACATGTTATACTTTCTTATCACTAGATTTTGTTTAATTTTGGATTATTGATGCTATGTCACTTATTATTGTAATCTTTTGTAACAGGTCAGGCAAACCATCTGGCAACAAACAATGACACAATACAACAGTTATAGGCACAGGATAAAACCCATTATGCAATATGACAAAGCCTGCAAGTTGTCAGTGCTAGCTAGACATCCCTGTAAACTTTGCAGGTGTCATGATGCAACACAAATGTTTGCTGGCGTCCCAAAGCAGTTCACAATGTTTTATAGTGTCCCAAATTCCAAGGAACTTTCACCAATATTTGGGGGTGTTCCAATACCTATCTGTCAACAATATTTTCTGGTGACCTACAAGGCCCCTTGCCATCGTATGCTGATCGATGTATTAAGGAACTTTCCCCAATGTTTGCTAAGTAGTACTGTCCTAAGACATTTTACCAATGTTTGCTGCTGTCCCAAGGAACTTTCACCAATGTTTGCTAAGAAGTACTGTCCTAAGACATTTCACCAATGTTTGCTGGTGTCCCAAGGAACTTTTACCAATGTTTGCTAAGTAGTACTGTCCTAAGACATTTCACCAATGTTTTGTGGTGTCCCAAGGAACTTTCACCAATG
>JAQQZZ010099109.1:0-16660 GCA_030265115.1 Mopalia vespertina | reverse complement strand
CATAGGGTGATGGCAATCCAGATTATCCAAACAATCTTCAATATCTGTGTGGACAAGCAAGGGAAAGACATTTTAAATCACACTACAAATGGTAATATCATTTGTTTGTTTGGGGTTTTACTTTAGGATATTAAACTCATATGACAGCATACCAGCACAAGGGGTTAAGTAAGCCAACAATGGCAAAAATGAAAGACACGACGGGATAATCACAAGAGTGCAGTCCCTTGTTTCCTGGAGGAAATTTGAAAACAATGTATGAGTGTGTTTCATAAGATTTACAGGAAATCTGCGGCCTTATTATGTAAGATTTGTAAGAAATTTTAAATTTTTTATTTAGAAGTGACAAATGTTTTGTGAAAGTAGATCTTATTGAGTTATTTAACATACCTGTTCCAAAACCAATCTCAACAAAATCATCACAGACGATGGGAAGTCGACGCTCAATGAACGGGTGCTTCACATATTTCCCATGAAAATGTTTATAGCGTTCGTCAGATGGGTGGACAGCAACGGCTGTATCACCTAACATCGTCTCCACACG
Source organism: Mopalia vespertina (assembly GCA_030265115.1). Lineage (NCBI taxonomy): Eukaryota > Metazoa > Mollusca > Polyplacophora > Chitonida > Mopaliidae > Mopalia > Mopalia vespertina. The sequence goes on along the minus strand of JAQQZZ010099109.1, from coordinate 16,116 downwards.
AGTTGTAGCTACGATAATCTCTTCATCTGAAATTAAAAACATGTATATATATATATATTATTGTTTGTTAGATTTCAGTGGAGGAATGTATTTCTCAAGGGTATTTCATTTATATTACAACTGCTTGTTCACTCATCACTACCTCATGGAAAAACGCCACAAATCCTATAACCAACCAACCAACCAACCATCACTACCTCACTTACATGTAATATATGATGGAAAACCAAGAAAACTCCTAAAAACCATCCCCACAATAGCAGAATTGCTCTCAAGTGAATCTCTGATATGACTGAGGCTGACTGGCAAACTCTGTCAGTGGTATATCAAAAGCGGATCAGTAGTCCAAAACGCTGGCTACCCACTGTGGAGAACAATGAATATGCTAGATTTCACAGCATGAACAGTTATTTTGCCCATGTTTTTGCATGCCAGCCCAACAGATAAAGATTGCAGGATTGGTTGAAATTTAACGCCGTACTTAACGTTATTTCGTGACAGCTTATCAGGCCAATGGATAGATGATTGTTTAGTTTGATTGGGGTTCAACGTCGTGCTAAAGGGTATTTCACTTATATGACGATGTGCCAGCCCAATGGGCGAAGGAAACCACACTCGACACCACTGGCAACAAACAAAGACAAGACCGGGGAAATATAGGACAATAACAGGATGCAATACAGACACCACAAACAAATCGGCTTCCTGTTCCCCTTTAGCTCTGAGAGCACAAAGGCAACATGAAGCTCCCTCCAACCACCTGCCAATGGATAGATGAAACCATCTTCTACAACACTGGCAACAAACAAAGACACGACATGAGGTCGACAGATAGTTTCTCTACAATACTGGCAACAAACAAAGACAAGACATGAGGTGGACAGATAGTTTCTCTACAACACTGGAAACAAACAAAGACAAGACATGAGGTCGACAGATAGTTTCTCTATAATCATGATAACATTAATTACCTGAATCTTCAACAGGATAAGCGAATGATATAAGGACTCCAAATTCTACCTTCTCTTTGTAGCCTGGTACAGCCAGAAAAGTTCTGCCATCTATTTCCTTCTTATCTACCTATAACAAACAAATTCAGTTCTTAAAAACTAACCTGAATTTATTCGTCCATGATAAACATCTTATCTAGCAATGTTAACCTTAACTTTTACTTCAATAGTAGACAAACATCTACATTACAGACAAACAAAACAAAGATCAGCTGGGGAACTTGTATGCATGATCACAACATCTTCCCCAGGGGCCAGTTGGGAAGTTCCTCTTAAATCACTCCCTGCATGGAGTTTATGATCCCAGGAAATTCTTGGGATTTGTTTGATTGGGGTTTAACATTGTACTCAAGGGTATTTCACTTATATGATGACGTATTGTCCACTTCCGGCTGCTTCTCGCCTTATTATGGTAGAAAACTGGGTGGAAACTTGTTAAAAACCATCCCTGCGATTGCCGGAGCCACATCAACTAATAGTTCTGACAAACATTACCTGCGCAGTTGTGAAATACTTGGATTGCGATGTTATAACATGTCCTACAAACCTCAATGTCTGAGATAGCGGAGTTCAGTTTGCACGACCAGTTGACAAGTCGAACACTACGGTAGATCAATCCTTCTTCATGGAAACGAACAAATGCTTCTTTCACAGCTTCGCAAAGTTTCTGTGGGGAATAAAAAACATTTGAGGATTAAGCTTTTAAACAGTTGTCAAAGGATTCTGTTTTCATAGACATCTATGTCCTAAAGAATTCAGGTTTAACAGAAATGAAGAATCACAAAATCAAGGAGACAGACCCCATGTATCACAGGACCCTCTTGCAGGATCCAGGACTCACAGAATCCATATTTCACAGGACCCTCTTGCAGGATTTATGACTCACAGAATCCATGTATCACAGGACCCTCTTGCAGGATCTATGACTCACAGAATCCATGAATCGCAGGATCTAGGACTCACAGAATCCATGTATCACAGGACCCTCTCGCAGGATCTATGACTCACAGAATCCATGTTTCACAGGACCCTCTCACAGAATCCATGTATCACAGGACCCTCTCACAGAATCCATGTATCACAGGCCCCTCTCGCAGGATCTGACTCACAGAATCCATGTTTCACAGGACCCTCTCACAGGATCCAGGACTCACAGAATCCATGTTTCACAGGACCCTCTCACAGAATCCAGGACTCAAGAATCCATGTTTCACAGGACCCTCCCACAGGACCCAGGACTCACAGAATCCATGTTTCACAGGACCCTCTCACAGGATCCATGTTTCACAGGACCCTCGCACAGGATCTATGTTTCACAGGACCCTCTCACAGGATCCAAGACACAAGATCCATGTTTTACAAGATCCATGTTTTACAGGATCCATGTATCACAGGGCCCTCTCACAGGTTCCATGTATCACAGGACCCTCTCACAGGATCCATGTATCACAGGGTCCTCTCACAGGATCAAGGACTCACAGGTCCCTCTCACATGATCCAGAATTTCCCACAACTGACCACCTTTGCTTTTCACTGCCTTGAGACTTAAATGAACACGTTTCTTTAACATCCTTAACATTTTATACTCTATATGTCTTCAGTGTGTTCCAACAATAATCCACACTAGCGCAACCATAAGATGTGAAGCGTTTTGATACTGTTGGAAAAAAATCTTCATCCAGTGCTACATGTAAGTAATAAGAGCATTGCTACTCTTCAAACTAACGACCGTAAGCCAGAGAGATCCACTTATATTAGCTAGCACTGCAGAGAAGAACTTAGTATAGCTGGTGTGGAATGAAAATCGTAACTGAAAGGAGACTTCACAAGTATCACGCCACAATCTTTGAATTCCATACAACACTCAGCCCTCTGACCAGGGGACGAATTTGACAAAAAAATAAATGTGTATACTGTGCACCCATAATTTTGAATTGGGTGCACACGACATTTGTTGGGTGCTCAATTTTTATCGACAATATGGTTAGTATCAAGCAAACATATGCAAATGAGCAAATCTACAGGTAATTGATTAACTACATACAACAAAATGAACACAATCAAACAGAAATGTATGCCTTATGAGAAACTCACTTCCTATTAAAAGGTTAGACTATCGATCAATACTCAATTCTAACTTTGATAACTCTAACGGCAGCAAATACATTTTTGTTGGTATAATCTCTTGAGTGCACCAGTGCACCTATAAATTCGAACCCTGCCTCTGACCAAGGGAAGTAGGTTTCCAACATAGTCATACGGTCTGAATTTAGCCATTATGGAACATTAATATTCCAACACTCCAAATATTATTATTTTGGGGCGATGAATTACTGTTTGGAGTGGTGCACCAATATCCTCTATCATAGAGAATGACTGTAACCAAGCATATCAATCTTTCTACTGATATGTCAGACCAGAAGGTGCTTGGGAGGGAACTACCTCTTGACCTGGTGCTCTTAAAGCCCATGTTTCTGATGTCCTCGTATTATGTTTTGTGATTGTCCTGTCTTTATTTGTTGCCAGTGGCGTCGAGAGAAATTTCCTTCACCATTTGGGCTGACATGCAGTCATATGAGTGAAATAACCTTAAGTATTTCGTAAACCCCAATCAATCAATGAAATACTTGGTTAATCCTCATACTTAAAGATATTCACTTACTGGTTCCATGGTAAAGCAAGCTCTGTCCCAGTCATAGGACCCTCCTAACTTACGCAGCTGATGGTAAATACGATCACCTTTTCTGAAAAAAGCAAAAACAATGAGAACTAATGGCATTTTCTATGTTCTATCAGATAACACATTTAATTTCTCAAAAAAGTAACAATTATCCTTACCAGCTACCTTGGAGTGAATCAAAATGTTTACTTCACAATTAATACAAGGCTGATCAACAACTCTCAAACAAAACTATTTCTTCCATCAACTTGGTTAACTTGTGTTTCTTCAAACAAGAGGATCTTTTTTATTATATAAATCTCCCCTAGTCTAAAGCATGACACTTGTTTTCTCTTAGTTTGGTATTTTTGTTTGATTGGGGTTTAACGTCGTACTCAAGGGTATTTCACTTATATGACGGATTGTCCACTTCACATTGTTCCTTGCCTCATTACGGCGGAAAACTGGGAGGAAACCTTGTAAAAACCACCCCCGCGATTGCCGGAGCCACATCAAGTGACTCATTCATATACCCGATGGTCGATCCTGTGAACGGTAAATTGGAGTAGGATTAGTAAGCGCACACGCTACCACTAAGCCACGGCCGCGGCCTATCTTAGTTTGGAGATCACCTTGTAGGTAGCAGCCAACAAGATACAACACAAACACAGCACAAAAAATGGTGCAAATATACAGTGCAAGACACAATGAGGAATTATCTTTAAGTCGCCCTTTAAGTTTGCTTTGTTGGAAAACCAGGAGGAAACCTTGTAAATACCACCACTGCGATTGCCGGAGCCACATCGTGTGACTCACTCATATACCTGATGGTAGATAGACAGACTGGATCCTGTGAATGGTTAATCGAAGTATGATTAGTAAGCGCACACACTACCACTAAGCCACAGGTGCGGGCCCTCGACCTTTAGGAACAGCATCACTAGGACACTGGATACTCCACTTGCTGTTTGCCATACAAATTAGTGCAAGGAGAGAAAAAGCAAAAGGAATCCGTTTTGTTCGACAAAAATGCAATGAAGTTCTGGGAAACTGAGTCATGTTAAGCAGAAAACTTTAAGCTTATAGGTTAAATAAATATCATTTTACCTTTGATAATCCTAACTAAAAGCCAGGTCATGTAAGCTTAATACATAACTGATAAAAGAACTTCTGTTAATTGGATTTCTGACAGAAATAAATGCATAAAAGTTGCATCCATACTCATTTTTCCATTTCCATATTTCATCAACAAATTTTTCTCGTCCCAGATCGTGTCTTGTTAGCTGTTTTTCTCGCCAGAGTTTTTTTTCTACCACGACCTGTGTCGCAATTCCCGCGTGATCACACCCTGGGTTCCACAGACATGTTATACCATTCATTCGTTTCCTGTCGTACAAGACAAAACAGACAATTTAACATAGCAGTAAGTTGCTTGTTTACTTGGCTGGGGGTTTACGCTCAATTTTAAAATATTTTATAAACAAATGACAACATCTCATCCCTATGCATAAAGGAAATTACTTAAGATTTAATTTTTTGATTGAATTTAACTTCGTACTCAAGGGTATTTCACTTATATGACGACTGATTGTCCACTTCTCACCTCTTTCTAAGATGTAATTAAGGCAGGTGGAAAAACTAAGGTGGAACCACTTACAAACCACCTTAGCACTTGCCGGGGGGCACCCAAGCCTGCGAGTTGTACATCGAAGGAAGATCAGTAGGCCCACGTGCTGACCACTGAACAAAAGCAGGAGGCTGAAATTTCTTAAGAGTTCACTGGAGGAATTACAGAACTACTGATAAACTGATTTGTTAACAATGCTGTCAATGCTGGGGAGAATGGCAAAATCAAAAATCAAAACTGATTTAAACGAAACCTGATATACATGAATTTTAAAAACCAAAATCATGATTTTTGGTGTCCCCGATACAATCATGAATCGTTTATTAACACTAAATAATGAGAAGATAATACAACTGCTGTTATACCATCTTGTGATACAATCCTCGACTGCGTTAGTTAAAGCATGTCCTAGATGAAGACTCCCTGTGACATTAGGCGGTGGAATAACCATCATAAACTTCCCCTTATCATTTAATTGGCCAGACTGTTGCATCTGCAAAAAAACAAACAGCAAAAACCAGTAAAACAAACAGGTAAAAATGAATTTTTGACGTACTAGTTTCATATACGACCTATAATGTAGTTGTGAACTGTAAATCAACCTTGCCTACCCTAGAAGAAATTTATGTGTAAAAACATTCCTTTCTATGAGTATTTTGCATTTTTGTGAAAACGCATGATTGTTTAACACCGTGCTTAATGGTATTCACTTCTACGGCGGCGGTGTACTACCAAAGAGTGAACAGCAACACAGCTATAATGTGAAGGGTTATATACATAGGATCTGTTAGACAATTAATGTTCCTCCATAGCAAATAGCATAAAAATAAACTACAATTATACTGCCCTTAGACAGAGGGCAGTGATAACACATAGCATAGATTTTTAATTATTGTGAGTATTTTAATGGGCTGTTGGTGTACTCACAAAAATTATGTGTACAAAATACACCAGAATACACTGGTTGACCATCTTCTCTTACAAAGAGTTTTATTCCGAGCTACTCCGCATTACAACCCTTGGCATATCAGGGCATATTAATAGAATTACAGCTACGCTTACTGGTAAATAAAGTGACCAAGTTTTAAATTAAAGCGCTGATAACACATGTTGAATGTATACTCAAGTTTTGACAATTTTTTTAACTTTTTTAATTGTCATATATAGGGAGATTTGGTGTCTGTAGGGGTGGGCACATACATATGCAATACTCTCATTGAGTTGCTTTAATACCCCAGACATATCCTTTTTTCGACAACACTTCACCCATTTTCTATTTTGACTATCGCTGTCATTTCTATCACATAATCCTCTCATAACAAAACATCTGATTGGTTGCGTAGATGTTCCCATGCAACCAATCAATTGGTTGACAGTAGCATTTGTTTATATGCAGTTGATCCACCAAGGGTTTAATGCAGAGTAGCTTGGAATAAAACACTTGGCTAGCGAAGATGCGGCTAGGTACATGTATATCAGTTCTGACTGAGCTGGCAAAATACTTTGTTCCATCACAAAACAATAAGTGGTCATGCAGAAATTAGTTTACTCTTAGAAATTAATAGTTTATTAAAAACGCTTATATGACGGTGGTGTATTCCAACAATAATTGACACTAGCACAACCAAGATGTGAAGTGTTTCCATAACGTTGAAAAGTTATTTTACCTCCAATGCTAAGCAGAGGGTTGTCCACTCATCCTTTGAACACCCTGAATTGAACAAATACCTCATTTGGACACCCTGTTTTGAGAGACTTTAACATGCAGGAGATTGTAGTAAATATTACTTTACACAAAGGGAAGCAAAATGACCATTTCGGACACCATACTTTTGATTTCTTGCTTAGCCCCTGGTGGCCATATAAAAACAAAAACACTTTTGTTTCGCTACTTAGCAGAGAGCGAGCAGCAGAACACAGTTCATGCCCCAAACACTAATGATAAAAATACTCACCCCATATTCAGGCTTGAAGAACTTCTGTTTTTCCCACCAGTCATACCATGCAGCCTCTACATACAGAGGACTATAGGAGTCAGGCATAGGACTCTTAGTATCTGTAACAAGTTAAACATTCAAACTTCTTACTATATATCCACAGAAAATCTTCATCAAATATAGGCTGATAGGCTAAGAATGAAATACCCTAGAGCTGGTCAACAGTAGTTTTAAAGGCGATAAATAATTGTTGGGGATCTGATGTAAAGCCAGAGAACCAAAATAGGATTGTTTGTTTTTTTTACGTCATACTCAAGTGTATTTCACTTATATCATATATGACGACGTGCCAGCCGAATAGGTGAAGGAAACCACCCTAGACACCACTGGCAACAAACAAAGACAAGACAGGACAAATACTGGACGCAATACAGACACCACAAACAGAAGGGCTTCCTGTTCCCCTTTAGCTCTGAGCTCACCAGGGCAACATGAAACTCCCTCCAACCACTCGCCCAGGGCAATAGGAAGATATCAAACAAAGTGGTGTCTGACAATCGATGGATCTCTTAAAATAACTAATATTCCACATTGATGTACACAACACTCTATAACATCAACATTGGTAAAGGCTTAAAAAGTAGGTAGGTTGATTGATTATTAAAGTAGACAGCACTTATAGTTACCTTTCTTCTCTCCAACAGGTGTTGGGATATCATAAGTTATCACAGCTTTCTCCTTCTTTTCTTTTTTTTCCTTTGCTGGCTTTTTCTAAGAAAGAAGAAAATAGGCATAAAAGAGGGATAAGATAGGTTGTAGGTTTAAATACTAATATATTTCAAATTATAATTTTAGCTTTTAAAGATTTACAAAAAGCATGTCTCTGAGAGTTATCAACTTCAGCCCAGGGTGAAGGAATTCAGGAAAGTTCAACCCATGTTACAGTAGCTGCCAATAAAAACAACATATAAGATTGTTTGTTTACTCATTTTGATTAGGGTTTTATGCTGTTCTTAAATTTGTTTTGCTTATATGACAATGTGCCAGTCCTATGTGTGCAGGATATCAGCCTCGACACATCTGGCAGCAAAAGATTGTTTGTTTGATTGATTGGGGTTTTACGTCGTACTCAAGGGTATTTCACTTATATGACGACGTGCCAGCCCAATTGGGTGAAGAAAACCACCCTCGACACCACTGGCAACAAGACCAGACGGGACAAATACAGGACAATAACAGGACGTAATACAGACACCACATATTTGTCAGATCGGCTTTCTGTTCCCCTTTAGCTCTGAGAGCACCAGGGCAACATGAAGCTCCCTCCAACCACCCGCTCAGCTGTTTATATATACTCTTAGAAACATAGGGCTGTAATAGAAGCAGTAGAGGTTCTTCAACTTATCGCTCTGGTTGAACTTTTTACGGTTCTGTACGGAACCCTTTATGGTTACGTATTGAACCCTTTATGGTTCTGTACGGAACCGTGTTACATCCGCTAGTTGTAGCGAGTAGCCAATATCTCCCTTTTTTTCCAATACCAACGAACCGTTTTGGTATAATATTTCCATATAGAACTATCGTATTCTCTAAAGAACCATTTTTTCTGAGAGTGTAGCATGAAACTCTCGATCCAAATGCAGTTTGTTGTATAACAAAACACGACCACAAGATAAGACAAAGCCTTGCTATTGTTTGAAACCACGTTTCTTCAATGTTTCCAGGATTGGATCCGGCACAGCCATTCTTCGAAGATCAGGACCATCAGATTAGACTCGATCCCTCTGACGCTACATATGTCGACGTCATCCATACCGACGCTGTAGAATTCATCGGTATTGCAGGTAAAATTTAATTTACAATATGGATAGGCCTATTGCTTAATTTAATTTCTTCACTTAGTGTCGTATACCCCTGACTAACGATTGTTCCTCTTGTATGACTATATAGGGCATGTAAGTCTCGTTCTTTTCTGCTTGACTTCCGGGTACTTCTTCAAACTTTAATACCGAAAGTTCAGAGCGATATTCTGTGTTCTTTTTGGGTGCAGCTAAAGGACTGGAAAGGATAATTGGCATCTTTTTAACCTTCCGTTAATGCCAGAATTTAGGGAGTACCCGGAAATTAAGTGAAATAAGTGAAATATAGCAGATCACAAGACGTAATAATAGTAGTTTGGTGGGGGGAACACTTAGGTGATAATGCTTTCGGTTTTAGAAAGATTTGTCAGTTAACATAATGTGGCCACAAATGCAGTTTTGATCATAATGGATGCGACTATAGACTTCATGGGTTCCGAAGGCGAACTACTGTACTTTTCACATAATTTGCCAGTTTTTCGTTGGTGACAGCTTAAATTTTTTATGAAGGCCCCGAATGAATATGCCTAGGCCTACTTTCCATCCATCATCATTTTGAAAATTCCAAAACAGTTCTCCCACCGAGCCCGGATGTGGCGCAAAGGCCGGTACATATACGGGACAATAACAAAACGATACACTAAATATCCAAAACTAGCACAAAAGTTTTGTTTTTGTGGTCTGGTCTACGCTTTGGGTTTTCATTTTATATTGAACCAAAAACTTACGTTTTCGGTATAAATACAGTATGACAACACAATACATAGACCAATAGAGCTAGCCTGTCATAATAGCATATACATGTAGCTAGCAATATATTAGAGTTTTGGTCAAAAACATTGGAATCGACGCGCAGAACGAACAGCCAACTAATTGACAGACCAAAGAAACAGATTTGGTACCAAACGTCCGCTTGGAACATAAACTGCCTTGCCGAAGGCAGTAGTATCAGTCCATATAATTAACAGCTAAAGACTTAAGAGACAACGAATGTCCCACGTTGTCTCAGAATGTATGTCCCAATGCGTCCCATAAGCTTTGGGTCCGATATGTTAGATATGACGCCAGAGGCCAATTTTACTCTCACTTTTAAGGTTATGGTTAGGGTTAAAATTAGTTTAGGGTTAGGTTTAGTATTAACCCTAACCCAGAACTAAGAATTCGAGGTTTGTCTTACCAGACAGACCAGTCCGATTAGCACCTTCTAGCCATTTTGATTAAGAAATGGGACATGTGCGGGCTGATCGTTTGAACAAAGCCCCATGGATTATTCACTGACATTGATAGATTAAACCATGATGGCTCCACAGTGAAAAGAGCTTTATACTATTACCAAAAAGAAAATTAAGTTACCAGTTACAAATTTTTCTTGAACAGATAAAAAAAAAAAAAAAAAGATTACTCACATATAGCTTGGATCTCTTAATGCTCTGTGTCGCCGGACAATCGTATGACGATGGTGAATATTATACTTGCTCTGACAAAATTTATTTTGAGACATAGACTTTATTACCAATTCACTACAGGCTATGGCATGATCAAGCCGTGCGGGCACGCGGATTTCTATCCAAACGGAGGGAACAACCAGCCCGGCTGTGTCAAGAATAACATCATTGGCGCCATTGGGGATTTCTTAAATGGAAGCATACAAGGTAGGTTTATAATGAGGGAATTTATTATCTGTTCTATTTAAATTTTGTTGTGTAATTGGGATTTTACGCCGTATTTAAGGCAATTTCAGTGACACGAGGGCTAGCTATAGCATATGTATGGTTAACAAATAATGACTACCAGACCTGCCTACCCGGAGTATTCTGGAGTATTTTGTACACATAATTTATGTTGAATACACCAATAGGACATCAATATACGCACAGAAGTTAATATTCTATGCTATGTTTTATCAAAAAAATACACATAATGGTAAGAAAATATTCCTAAAATGGAATGTTTTTACACATATATTTCTTCTAGGGTAGGCAGGTCTGGACTAGATTACAAAACAATTACAAAACAAAAACTCCACAGCATATGGCCATTTGCTTTGAAGGAGGACTTGTACATTTCCCAATATAAAAAGGGTATCAGAAGACAGATTGCAGTCATGCCTTAAACATTTACGGAGTAGTGACCACTAAAGATGATTGAAATAAACCGAAATATATAATGAACGTGAATTGTTCACAGCTTTTTTCGGTTGTCAGCATTATACTCTATTATGTGAAACTTATCGGCGGAAGTTCAAATACCTAGGCTATACTTTAAATTTTCAGTTTGCATATGGCAATATCTGTTTTTTCCTTTGGCTTTAAATACGTCGAGGTCTTAAATAGGACCCCTTTCTCCCTCCCACCCCAATGCCCATTAAACGACCGGTTTAAATACACTTATATGATCTATTTACTTACCAACAGCCGCGGCTAAGGACATCTCATGTAGCCATTCCCGTGCCCATGACCTGTATATACACACAATCCCCCAGAGTGCCTGTCCGTTATCAGGCCACACCTGTTCGAAGATGCAGGACTATGACGCTGGGAAATGCTTCACCTGTGCCCATGGAGGCTGCCCCGCTATGGGTTTCCATGCCCACCCTTCCACCCACCATGGCACCTACTATCTGGGGACACTGGCTAAAGAACCATTCTGCGGTAAGTACAATGGAATGGTACCTTCGTCGTGATATTATTCTATTTCAAGATCATGTCATTTGTAGTGCCAGGTTTAAGGTTAAGTTTAGCTTAAGAATAAGGTTTAGTATCAACCCTAACCGTGAACTAAAATGCCACGCGTGGTCTTTTCGAAGGACATGGCAAACTCAAAGAACCATTCTGCAGTAAGTATAAGCCTACGATCTATTGAACGAATGGTACCAACGTCATTAAATTATTACATTTCAAGCTGTTACGTCATTTGTATGCCACGTTTAGTTTAAAATTAGGTTTTTGTTTGTTTGATTGGTGTTTAACGTTGTACTCAAGGGTATTTCGCTTATATGACGACGTGCCCGCCCAATGGGCGAAGGAAACCACCCTCGACACCACTGGCAACAAACAAAGACAAGACGGACAAATACAGGACGCAATACAGACACCACAAACAGATCGGCTTCCTCTTCTCCTTTAGCTCTGAGAGCACCAGGGCAACATGAAGCTCCCTCCAACCACCCGTTGAATTACCAGTGAGATGAATCTACTTGCAGTAGGTTGAATGATGGATTCTAAATGTTTGGTTAAATTCATCTAAATGGGTACTTCATTAGTTTTCTTAATCGCCTTGATAGGTTGCTATTTTGTATATTACTTATTTTGGCCGAATCGTTTTCTCTATTGTTAAAACTTTTCTGACTTTTTTCTACAAATAAAACAAGATAGGAGTTTTATGATGGCATAATAAATGCTGAAATATTGAGTCAAAATGAAGTTATCGTTTTTCGGAATAACACTTTTTGTTTGCAGAGGCTAGTTTTGGAGGACAAATGTCATTCACGCATGGATTTATAGTCCATGATTTCTGTCCTTTATAGAAAGTCATTTACTGATATGCAGCAGTGCTCACCAACAGTAAGTCCACACACTCACACAGCCATTTACTGTTTAAAGTTTTTTGACTTTGGGAAGTAAATGTTCCTCATGGTTAAACAAAAAGACAGTAAGATTACACTAGGAACATATCACCCTGCTATAGGGTGAATTCGTTGGAGCCCTGTGAATTTCTTACCTCCATAGAAGTCAATGGCACTGGCCAGGTTGATCTTGGAAATAGGAGGTAGCCCCTCGAGGATGGTATCCGATGGATCCAGGGATATCCCGAGGATCTTTGTACCAGATGAATACATCAAGAATGACTTGATACCTGTGCAGGTACAATAAAAGTGATGGAAGTTATGTGACAATTATTTATAGCTAATGCTGAATTCTTTCAAGGCAATGGATGTATTGGATTGTTTTTTGTTTAATTGGGGTTTAACGTCGTACTCAAGGGTATTTCACTTATATGACGATGTGCCAGACTAATGGGTGAAGCAAACCACCCTCGACACCACTGGCAACAAACAAAGACATGGCGGGACAAATACAGGACAACAACAGGATGCAATACAGACACCACAAACAGATCGGCTTCATGTTCTCCTTTAGCTCTAAGGGCAACATGAAGCTCCCTCCAACCACCCGCTGGATGTATTAGAAGATTGATTGATTGTTGTTTTACGTCGTGCTTAAGGGTATTTCACTTTTATGATGTCGATGTGTTCCAACCATGGTTCGTTCAAGTTGAGTTTCATGGTTTTCCATAACTTTTCCAAGACTTTCGTAAACTAAAAAATCAAAATTTCCATAACCATCTATATGTACATCTTGCTATGGGAGTAGGCTGGAGATAATCAATTGGTCGTTTTCCACACACAATTATGTAGAAATATGGTTTTGGTCAATTGTAGAGTTTTTTTCATACCAGCGTCAAATACATTTTTTTAAATTTGGTCACCACATGCGACTGCCCGAGGCTATCGTTGAAAGTGCTTGTGGGGGAAGTTTACAAAGCCTTATGCGTGTCAATTAACAACATCGCTTGAAACTCTCAGAATTACTGATTGATGTTCGAAGTGGAGGTATTTTAATTACATTGATTGGTGTACCCAAGAGATTAAATGACTTACCGACACAGGTTTTTTTATCCACAGTGAGTTGATACCCAGCCGTACATTTACACACCCTTTGGATTGCACCCACGGGTAAACACAACTGGGCGCATCCTCCATTGCTCTTAGAACAGCCGTTTGTACCTGAAAAAATTATAACTGCCTGTAAATTTTTCTAGTTAGATGCGTAAGGTATTTTACGCCATATTCTTGGTATATTGCTTAATATAAGCTTTTGGTTTGTGTGGTGTTTTATTCTGACTGGTGTGGATCCACTGTATTTAGTTTTGGTTTATTCATACCACAGTAGGCCAGACAGTAAAGGAAATCAACCACAATGCCACAAGAGAGGACAATAATGAGAGGATAATAATATGAGGACAATAACAAGAGGGTAATCATGAAAGGGCAATGATGAGAGGGCAATGATGAGAGGACAATAATGAGAGGATAATAATGAGAGGACAATAACGAGAGGACAATAATGAGAGGATAATAATATGAGGACAATAACAAGAGGGTAATCATGAAAGGGCAATAATGAGAGGGCAATCATGAAAGGACAATAATGAGAGGATAATAATGAGAGGACAATAAGGAGAGGATAATAGTGAGAGGATAATAAAGAGAGGAAAATAATAAGGACAATAACGAGAGGGCAATAACGAGAGGGCAATCATGAGAGGTTAAGAATGAGAGTACAATAATGAGAGGACAATCATGAGAGGTTAAGAATAAGAGTACAATAATGAGAGGACAATGACGAGAGGATAATAACGAGAGGACAATAATAAAGACAATAACGAGAGGATAATAACAAGAGGGCAATCATGAGAGGGTAAGAATGAGAGGATAATAATGAGAGGATAATAATGAGAGGATAATAACAAGAGTATAATAACGAGAGAATAATAAGGAGAGGACAATAAGGAGAGGATAATAAGGAGAGGATAATATTGAGAGGATAATAATGAGAGGATAACAACAAGGCACAATATAAAGCCTTCCTCCTTACCTTTAGTTCTGAGAGCACCAGAGAAACAGAAAGTTCTCTACTACATGTAACTATATGCGTCTAATGTAGACAGTATTGGTGCACTATATTAATTTACATAAGTGTTTAATATCATAAGTTTTGTACTAATGTTTTGTTCACTTTTGCATGTACATGTGTGACAGGAGAGCTTGTATGTTATATTTGATAGCAGAAGATATTTATTCTGGTCTTATTTTCTCCAGATTGTTTGTTTATTTGATTGTAATTTAACGTCATACTCAAATGTATTTCACTTATATGGCAACAGTTAGCCCACTACTCATTCTACCTTACTTCAGTTTTCAATACTTTGGAAACCTGATGTGATTGGATAGATTGATCGACGCCAAGCAAGAGAATATCTAACTTTTATGACGGCGGTGTATTCCTACAGTAAGTGACACTAGCTCAATCATAAAATGTTAAAATGTTTTGATAAAGTTGGAAAGTTAATCTTCCTCTAGTGCATTGCTACTCTGAAAACAAACTGCCCTTAGCCTGAGGGTTGATCTACAGGTTTGTTTCATTTGTTTGATTGGGATTTAACCCTGACTTTAGGTTATCTCATAGCCTGAAGGAAACCATCCTCGATACCACAGACAACAAACAAAGACAAGATGGGACAAATACAGGACAACCACAGGGCACAATACAAAGATAAGACAAACAGATCAGCTTCATATATTCCTCTTGAGCTGAGAGCACCAGGAAGTTACTGAAACTCAAGTGAACTATTGGAGGGAGAAATGAGACCAAACCATACACTTAATTAAATTCTGCACTTACCCGAGCTTCTACCGTTGGGGTCATAGACTGTCATGGCTCTTACTCCAGGTGTGCTGTCTCGTAACTGTTTAAACAAGTCTCCGACTTTGCTATCTTTATTCACTTCACCAATCACATCATTGCCGGCAACGTAGAGGGACTGACCGTAAACGGTGATCGTAACTGGGTCAACAACTTCACTAGGGAGGATTAATTCTTGATGATTATCCCCGTCGAAGTCACAGTGACTGATCACATTGTTTTTGGTGTTAATCCAATATAACTGATTTGTGGTCATGTCAATGGTTAAACCTGGAAATAGACAACATTACCTCATTTATAATTGATTGGTGTTCAATACCAGTAATTTGTCATCTTTAATAACTACCAGAAATGATAAACTTTACCTCATTGAAAAGATTGATTGGTCTTTGACGCCATGCTTAAGGGTATTTCACTTATATGCCAACAGTGTATTCCAACAATAGTTGACACTAGCAAAAACAAGATGTGAAGCGTTTCCATATTGTTGGAAAGTTAATTTTCCTCCAGTGCTAAGTATTGCTACTCTTCAAACAAAC